>JAYMSL010001340.1:0-17600 GCA_036897195.1 Plantago coronopus
ATTTGTCCACACAAAATTCGGGTTAGTTCGGTCAAAATTGACGGTTCCGTTAAGTCTTACTAACGGAGTATACAAATCGGACAGGTTGTTGATGTGCGGCACCTAAAACGGTCGCGGACAAAAAAAGGTACTAAAATCGATTTTTGGACAAGATCGGGTACTTTTTTCGGATTTTTCCCTAAGTACAGACTATAAATTAAATATAAATGTACACCTAAACATACGTCTCTCAAGGCTCGAACCTCAAACATCCTACTTGTAACTACTCTCCTCCTCCGCTGGATCAATTATGACTCCGAAAAATACTATGCCTACTGATTCTGTTTTGCAGAATGTGAGATGATTATTCCTTTCATAGGGAACAAGCAAGGAAAGGAGTTTTGTAAACTTATAGAAGTTGTGTTGGCTTTGCTGGTTATATTCTTCTCCTTGTGCTTATTATTCACTTGCATGTTACTCCTTATCTGGGCTGCTGGGCTGGCCGCTGGGGTAAAGATTAGCACTTGGGCAAGATTTGGGTGCATCAAGGGCCTGGGCTACTATGTTGGGCTTGTTTGTGTTCTCCAATGGGCTTTTAACGATGTCCATTTTTAGTCGACCCAATGGAACATCGTGTACAACTCATTTGTATGACTGTTTAGTAGAAGGGCGGGCCCATGAACTTTCTCACTAGTCCGAGTACGAATCTTGAGCCTTGAGAGCATAAACACGTAAGATCTATAAACGTGGGGCCGTCCCCTACAAATCGGCCCCACAAAAGATTTTTCCTCTCCGGAGGTTTGTAGATGTAAGTTTACTAAATATTTAGGAAAATTATCATAAGAGATCTGAAAAATATATTTTAAAAAATGATATCGATGAACTACATATATTCAAGGTACTATATTTTAATACCTATACTGTACTTCCTTTATTGTACATTTAAGGCTTTAAGCCTTTTACTATCCAAAACTACAAAGTACGTCAACCTTTTCTTCTCGTTTTTTCAAAAAGGTCACCAAAAATAAGTTTCCTCACTATTTTACGAATACCACGTATAATTGTAATTTGATTACATATCATATCCTGCATTAAGACCTCTTTATCATTTGAGTATACTCCAAATGAACTTCGAAAATTAGGTATTAGTTCAAATTAATGTCGGAATAAGATACCTAGATACTTCAAAAATGTAATACTAATAGCTTTGGAGATTGGAACATAAATTGCTCAAATGATGAGGATTGATTTATAAAAATCCAATGTATCAGGGATAAGATATGAAATTTACCAAAACAAAGAAAGATTTAAAACAGAAACCTTTGCGAATTCTAGAAACAACTCCAAACTTCTGCCACCTGAACTCTTCCAGCACTTTCCTTCAAAACTCTGCACACTTCCAGCTTCTTCAATTTCTGCAATTCGTCCCCAATTTCGAATTCCGGTGAAACGATTATCGGAATGTCAACATACCGCTGGAAGAGCTTCTTCGAAGATGAGGATCGTCCTGAGAAGCCACGGAGGTACGGCGTCACGGAGATGCGAGGACCTCTTTATTCCCTTTTCTCCCAGAATCATCTCCAGGTAACATTGATCGAGCATTGTATCTTTAAATTACCTGATCATATTGTTTTCAGCTTCTTTTATTGTACTGTGTTTGATTCAATTTTAGCTACTCCTTGGTTTGTCTACGTTGCGTTGAGATGTATTTATGCGTAAATATGATGATAGTAAATGGTTAGGATTTTAGGAGTGTTAATGAAGTTTAGCTTTAGGCTTGATTGTTGATGGATTTCGATTTCGGAACTGTTGGATGGAGAATTGGAGTTTTGATAGACTGAAATCAAAGAGATAAACATCAAATTTTCATTAATTGGATAGAATAGAATTTTGAGCTGTGTTCTGTGTGTTATGCTTGTACGTGGAATTTAAGTTGAACGCATAGCTAGTAGTATAAGGACGGTCAGCTTTCGAATGAGATACGAGTAATATGAAGAATGTAGTTTTTTGTTTCTGTTAGTTAACATGTCCTGGAGTGTGGATAGGATAGCTTGATGTAGGAATGATCACATGACTTTGTAATTGCACAGGATGTTTTCGAGTCGATGGGACAGTTTGTTGATGGATTGAAATTTGCCGGAGGTTCTCAATGTTTGATGCCAAAAAGTTTTGTCAAAGAAGTTACTAGCTTGGCACATAAGCACAATATTTATGTTAGCACTGGTGACTGGGCGGAACACCTGAGGCGGAGAGGTCATTCTGCTTTTAAAGACTACATTGAGGTGAGAAAAATATAATATGTTTTGCTTGTAAAGTTCTTATACTGAGTATTTCAAATTGTTCACAGTTATGAAAATGATTCTGAAATTTGTGATAGGAATGCAAACAATTGGGTTTCGATACGATTGAGATAGATACTGGATCGCTTGGAGTTACTGAAGAGACACTTCTGAGATACGTGAGGCTGGTTAAGAGCGGAGGGCTTAGAGCTAAACCACTGTTTGCTGTAAAATTTAACCAGTCAGATATACCCAGAAATCTCAATAGAGCCTTTGGTTCCTATGAGATTCCAAGGCCTCTGAACTCTGGTAAGTAGACATTTTCTTAGTAATATCTTTGTACGACAGCTGTAAAGTTAGATTTTTGATATCACATGCTAGGTAGTAGATTCACAATGCACAGAGTGCCAATGTTTTCCGAATATGGTTTGTGGACCTCCCTTATTTCCCCCAGAACTCTGTCACCCAAACCCCTTCGGCCCGAAAACTTTAAGAGTATGGGAAGACATAGATTTTGTTTGAGATTTTACAGGCTCTTGACATAAGGCAATGCAACAATAGCATAGAAGCATTTGCACAAGCAACATCTGGTGGATCAATATTCACATAATTTTGAATGGAAATAGTGTTCAACCTTGTCAGTGAATCAACAATATCTAGTTTTTCCAGGCAAATTTTTGAAGCATAACGTTGTTCTAGGAATCTAATTGATATAACTTGGCGTAATCTCAGTCTAGGCGATTTCACATCCGTAAATGGGGTGAAAAAGATCATCCCGTTTAGATGACAAAATGACTAGGGTCTCTTAATCTTCTTTTCTGTATTGTGCAGAACTTGTGGAGGATGTTGATCTGCTGATAAGGAGGGCAGAAAGATGCCTCGAGGCTGGGGCAGATATGATAATGATTGATGCTGATGATGTATGTAGGCAGAGTGAGCATGTGAGGGCTGATATTATTGCCAAAGTCATAGCCCGTCTTGGGCTCGAGAAAACAATGTTTGAAGCATCAGATCCTAGTACATCCGAGTGGTTCATTAAGCAATATGGTCCAAAGGTACTTCTCTTACTTTTTTCACTGATGCATTCAGTTATTAGTTACTATCTGAATTTTGTCAGGATACTAACTAATTCCTTTTCACCACCTCACTCCAGGTGAATCTTTTCGTGGACCATTCTCATGTATTGAATCTCGAGTGTCTTCGTGGCAGCAACCTGGGTAAAAATCATGCATCTGTTCTTGGTTCATCGTATTTTCTATACTAGCCGTATGCACATAAAGCTATCACCTGGAATCAGAAGGAAAAACGTAATGAGTAAGCGTTTAGATCGACTGTCTGGGCTTTGTATTGTCGTAGAACTTTTGTAAGGTGTTCGTTATGTTGTATCTTTGCTTCCAGACTCAAACTATCCCTTGTATAATAAAGTTGTGCATCTGTTAGTATGTGTTTGTGCAAATAATTTTCTGATAGCATTACATATTCCCTTACGATTTATCCCAAATTCCCAATAAGAATCTCTTTTCAATTCAGACACCCAAGACCAAATTATTCTAGGCTAACACCAACTTGAACTGATGAAAGAAATGGAGATAGCATTGAAATAAGCATGTTCTGGGAAGATTCTGTATTTTCTCGAGTGTGGCGTCTATGCCCGGTACACCATACACTCTGTCTGTGACTGATCTCATGGTTCTCAAATAATGCATCTGCAGTTGGCTTCTTTGTTTCTTATGATCTCTAGCTGGGGGTGAAGTGGACTTGACTTGCATGGTGTTTGTTGGCTTTTGAATTCAGTAATTAGTGTGATAAAAATGGATTATCTGAGTTGATTGCAAAGTTTTACTTGTATTTCTTCAGTAGCAGTATCATTCTGATTTGATTTTGTACCTGTAAAATCAATAGAAATGATGAACCAAATGATGAGATTGAGAAGTACTAGCAGCTAAACAGTTTTGACTAGTACAATGATGAGCATCTTTCATCTATATATGTGAGGCAAGGACATGCCTTCATCAATGCCTATAGCATGATAATCCTATAAGTTGGTTGGGAATTAAATCCCCCATTGGACTAGGATAAACATTAGGTAGATAGACTATTAAAGTCGGGATCAGTCTTCATCCGGCTGATGTACTGTCAACCATCAAACGATGGAGCTGTATCTGGTGAAATACTCGATTTTTTCTAAATTGTAAAAATGATCACATTACATTAGCGTAAAGATAATTGTGTCATGCATATCAGATGGGCCGAAGTAGGGTTCGTTGGGGCACCACTCGATAAACAAGTATGGATATTGGTCAAATTACGTTATTGTAAACCATTCCTAAATCGAAACAGTATGTAAGTCTGCTGAAATTCTCGATTTTTCTAAATTGAATATATGTTCACATTACATTAGCGTAAATTAGGTGATTGTGTCATACTGAAATCAGACGGGCCAAAGTAAGGTTTGTTGGGGCTCCGCCCAATAAACAAGTAAAGAAACACAGAACATTTCAGACCGTTACTCTCTATGAACAACACTTTTTAAAAGGGTTGTAATTTTTTCAATAAACAAGTATGGATATGGTCTTATCTTACGTTATTGCAAGCCACACGACACTAGAATGAATATCTGTCCGTTAATCTTATTCTTAAATCGAAACAGTATGTTTGGCAAACCGCAACAACTACTTTCTTCTCTATGCAGATAATTCCACCAATCTATATAGGTTTGGGGTAAATTTTGGCTGGCTCCAGTTTTTATGTCTCTTCTGTCATGCAATGTAGATATAGACAAACACTAGTTCCAATCCAATTCAATGAATTCTGGACTGGACCTTTAAAGATTGGTCCTTATCATATTTGTCTCCATAGCCACCATAGCTTAATTTTGACAACGAAGGGCAGCGTAGTTGGTAATACACTTCACTCCAACCAATAAGTTAAGAGTTCGAGTCAGGTAAATGAGAAATCATTATTGATCCTCACTTTGTCGCTTTTAGAAAAAATATTTGTCTCCATAGCCAGCTCCATGTACTCCAATCTGCTCTCTTCTTACTGCTGGATTCTAGTCTTAAAATCTTGCCCCTCTTTCTGTCCTAGACACCTAGCAGACAAATTCAAGGTGTTTCATTGCATTAACATATTTTTCTACATTTACTGTATATATCTTAAATGAGTTCTGAAATTGCAGTATGATTCGTTATCTTTAAATAAGGCATTAATTTCAGCATTTTGGACGCCTGAAAAAGCGTGCATTTAGAAGGTTCCATATATGGTAGATACTGATCTATACAGAGAAACAGAATATTCAATAGAGCCACATTGTTTTCATTTTTCTTCACATTTCCATGTTAGAAATCAAGAATTTGATGAGGTGTACTTGTTTGGAATCTGAGAGAGATTGATAAGGGTGGAGCAGTGGACAGATAGCAAGATGCCTGCGGTCTGGTTTGCTCTGAAGAGGTCTTTACAGTGCAGATCAGGGAGACGAGACGTCTGCGAAATGAACGAAGACGGGAACGATAATCTGAGCAATATTTCCACCAAGAAAGCTAGTGGTGGTAGTAGTAGTAGTGGTGGTGGTGGTAATACATGTGGTTGTTCCAGGTCGATTGCGAATCTGAAGGATGTCGTAATCGGGAGCAAGAGACACATGGAGAAGGTTCCGGTTTGTAGCCCGAGGTCGATCGGGAGTAGTGAATTGCTCAATCCGATTACGCATGAAGTTGTGTTGAATAATTCGACTTGTGAACTGAAGATCAGTGCTGGTTCTAGGACTAGTGGTGGTGATGGTGATGATATTTTGAATTTTGTAGGGATGTTGAAGCCGGGGACTCCCGGCCCTGGCAGGCTGCACGGGGGCCGGAAACAGAGAATTGGGATATTAGGTAGCCCGATTAGGAGGACGGCTAGTAATCTGTCCAGGAGGAGCTCTGGATTTGGGACCATTGCGTCCAGACCGAGGTCTTCGTTTGGAGCGGAGAGCCGTGGTGGTTTGTTCTGTCATAAATGCGGCGAGCAATTCGTTAAGTTCGATGCTGTTGAGGAACATCATCTTGCCAAACATGCTGGTATGAGTTTCTTCCCCAAATTAATTGAACTTTTCACTTGAGTCTTACAGCTTCTGATCATTTCTCTATACGCTGATTTGAAGAATATGAATTCTGTGTCATTATACAACATGATTTTAGTAAAATCCTTGCGTTTTTTATGTCGATTCGCTTGCTTTTCGATAAGTTCAGCATTTACAGTTTTGAAGATTGATCAGGTTTATGCAATAGTTCAAACTATGTTCTGCTCTTGAGGTTTGTTCTTTCTGTTCTGTTTTAGTTACTGAGCTAGTAGAAGGAGATTCTTCGCGAAAAATAGTGGAAATCATCTGTCGAACGAACACCACAAAGTCAGACAACAGCGGTGGAATCGAGAGGATTCTCAAGGTCCACAACATGCAGAAAACACTAGCTCAATTCGAGGAGTATCGCGAGCTAGTAAAGATCAAAGCAAGCAAGCTCTCCAAAAAGCACCCGCGTTGCTTAGCCGACGGCAACGAGCTACTAAGGTTTCACGGCGCAACAGTCGAGTGCTCATTAGGCCTCAAAGGTTCATCCAGCCTATGCACATCAGAAAGATGCCGTGTCTGCCGGATTCTAAGATACGGATTCTCCACCAAGAAGGAGCTCAGTGAGGGGATTGGAGTGTTCACGGCCTCAACAAGCGGCAGGGCAAGCGAACAGATCAAGTCGTCTGAAGGCGAGAGGTTTACGCGAAAGGCGCTGATAGTGTGCAGAGTCATTGCAGGGAGGGTGCACAAACCCCTGGAGAATGTGCAAGAAATGGCTGGGCAATCTGGATTTGACTCATTGGCTGGCAAAGTTGGGACTCATTCTAACATTGAAGAGCTGTACTTGCTTAGCCCAAGAGCTTTGCTGCCTTGCTTTGTGGTGATTTATAAACCATGATTTTATGAACAGAAAGTTCAAGTTCTTGATTGAGGTATCAGTTTTTTTGTATGTGAATTTGATGTTTTTCCACTTGATTATGTTCTTGGATTCAATGAATATTTACATGGATCCAGTATTTTGGTGAATACTGTAATCATTAACAGTCTCATATCCATTTCTTAAAGGGAAAAACCAATAATGGAACGTGTTATTCAATTCAATGTTTTTTCGTTTTTGTGAATTTTTAAACCGTGATTGGTGTTCTGGTCTAAACTGAAATGACTAGTTCCCAATTTTTCTCCGAAATATGTGATGTCTCTGGTTTAAATTGAAATGACTAGCTAGTTTTCGATTATGTTTTGAGATGTGTAACATGTAACATAGTGGGCGAAAACATGGAAGCTAGGTAGAGTATAATTATCGCCCAACAATTGATAAATGAAAATTGATGCTATTGAATTTATTTTCGTGTTCCAATCTCTTAAATGGTGATCATCACGTTCCGGTCTAGACTGAATTGATTAGTTCCCGATTATTTTCCGGAACATATGACATGTGGAATTCTAAACATACACATTTAATGAATGAATAAGCACAAGTACTGTACATGATTAGGTTTGATATCTACATGAAGAAAATTGAATGGAGGAATGTGACAACATAAGAACCATTTTGCTGCAATTTGAGTTCTTTAAACACAGTAGGGGAAAACTGTACTACATAATTATTGCCCAATTTTGATATAAAAGTCTGATCTATGGGTTATCTGCATGTTAGATTGTAATTCCGAGTACGTCTCGTACTCTTCATTAATATACTTAATTTTGTCGTTTAAAAAAAAAAAAAAACCGCATGTTACATTAATATTATCCTGTGCCGTTGAAGTTATAAACACTTGTGAAGCTATGGGGGTAGACGAGCTAGGGACCAGGGTCCGGGAAGATGAAGATATTTAATGCAAGAAATGGCAAGAAGATTTAATATGACATCGACCCCCACATGGCCTTGTTGCCCTTTCATTCTTTTTCATTTCCCGGACAACAACGATATTTAACGCTCAGTTGGTAACAACGCTTCCCTTCTAATTAATATACTGGAAAGGGAATAATCATTATAAATTCTTGTTTTACCGCTCCCAAACAGATATTTCATATTCGGATTCTACGGTGGAACTTTCATTAATTTGTTTGAGATAAGATGGAGGAAAGTAAAATAGGGGGAAAAATAGGTTTCACAGTTTTAAGTACAAACTAGGAAAAATTGCAATTAGAATTCAATTTCGTGAGTAAGACCATGTTCTACAAAGTCTAACAAAAAAAGGAAATTTAATTTATTCACTGGATGTGCAATAAAAAAGTGCATATGTGAATGTTCATCTTATGCATATGTACATGCACATTTATAATATCAACAATGTACATTATCACTCACGATAGATCAGCCTAAGTTGAAGTGCTATTGTTCGGCTTTAATTTGGACAATTTGGGCTAGGAGGGTAACGGCCGTAATCCTCTTTTGAAACTAATTGTGGGCTTTCATTGTTGTGGACCTGTGGTGGTATCACAGTAATTCTGGGCTTTCATTGGCCCGTTATTCTCCCAATGCTAAGATCCAAAATGAGCCCATAAGCTACTGTTGGGCCTCAAAAGTATACGTGATTATCTATCCAATCCAACAACACAAATTAGTTCAAAATTCAAAATTCTCCCATTCCATTAATTTAGATTTAGAACCCTATTTTTCACTAATTAGTTCAAAATTCAAAATTTTTTATTTATCACTAAAATTTTATTAAATCACTAGTACGACATTTAAAATTTTAGTTAATCCCCTCTAAAATAGTTTGGGAGATAAAACCGAAAAATAATTCTTCTTTTTCGAATTTGTATTGTTAAAAGGTTCAAATCATGTTATGCACAATGCGTTAAAGTTCAATTGACACTCTATACTAAGTGCGATTATCTTATGAAGCATCAAGGTTGACCTCATATTCGACAACTAGCTCTTGGAGTAAGAATGGAAGATAACAAAAGATTGATGGAATTTTTTTTGGATGAAGTATGAAGAAACACTCAACTAATTTCACACTCAACATATTCAAATAAAGAAGAGCCTAAAAGTAGCTAGTTTTATGTGCGATCTAAATGATTAGTTCTGATAACGCTTGTTGTAATTATCACCTGTAAAGTGTTACTACGCTAGTATTGTGTATTAAACAAATTTTATCCAAGGTGGTTTTGAGATAAACTCTTTCTTTTTTTAAAAAAAAAAGAAGTTCTCCAAGATCAGTTATACCATAAGTCATAACAAACACTGATACAACTGATACAAAACTGATGTAAACTAATACCAGCTATACAAACCTAATAAAAAAATTATACAAATTGATAATATAAATAACTCGCGAGTAAAGGATCAAGAGGAGAATGAGCCGGGCTATGATGAGCCTTTGAGCTTGGTTTTGCAGAATCGGCCTAGCTCTCTAGTGGTTGTAGATGAGGCCGATGAGTGCCCTCTCATTCCAGTTTCTCAGTTTGAGCCGCTTGTGCCAGTGCCTAACCTGAGTCCTAATTTTCCTTTGGATAATATTGTTCATGATGTGCCCCTTGTAAACGTGTCCTCCTTGAATCCTCGAGATCATCGTGCCTTTCTTCAGTCTCTTTTTTGTAAGAAGACCATCTCTCCCGCTAAACTCCCTTCCCCTCCCCAGTCTCTGTCTAACATTGAGATTCGTGAAGTTTCTCACTTGTAGTTAAGTGTACCTACAAAGGCGAAGCCTCCGGATCAAAGATATAGAAGGACAAGATCTTGCTCAAAGAGAGCTTTGAATTGTTGCTAACTTGGTTTTATGGTTATTGTTTACATGAAATAAATGGAGATGAGGAAGAAAAACAACAAAAGGAAGATGAAGAAGTATCTAGTGATCGAAATGGACAACAGTGCTCGTGATCTTCAACAACTGAAACTTTTGATGATTCAAAATTCATATCAACCACCATGAAGGAGTCTTTTGGAGCTATATTGTTCTGACTATGTAGTTAGGATAGTATAGGGGTTTAGTAAGTTGATTTTAATGTATCTTGGTATTAGCGTAAGTTAACTATGGCCGTCTAGTTGCCAGTATGGGTGTAATCATGCATTTATATTAATATAAGGAGCCCGACTCCATTATTCCAAAAAAAAAAAAAAATAACTCGCGAGTCTAAAATATAAGTTGGCCCGTGAGAAGATCCATTATTAATTCTCGATTTACCGATTTAAAAAAAAGAGTTAGTTCCCATTAGCAACCTACTCTCTCCGTCCCACAAAACATTACCCGTTAGGGTTTGCACGCAATTTAATAAAATGAGTTAAAGTAATGGATTTAAAATGAAAAGGTAAGTGGGGTAGGTTAGTTTTTGATAATGTGTGAGATGATAAAGAAGAGTATTGGTGTTAAAATAATGTTTTACTGTGTGGGATAACTTCCTTATTTGGTAATGGGTAAAGTTTTATGGAACCTCTAAAAATGGAAAGTGGGTAAAGTTTTGTGGGACGGGGGAGTATAAATTATTATAAAGTGTTAAGTACCCGTTATCCAAATACATTATTGGAAAATTAGAGAATCATTGGGAGGATCGAATTGCAATTTACGGATTGACTATATAACCATCGGAAGGTACAACACGACAATGCAAAAGGAGAGGGCGACTTAATAAAGCAAGTGAGGGTACAACACCACGCCGAGAAGTGTTGTCTTCACCAGATTTGGCCTGAGAGAGTTTTTCCAATCCAAACCCTCTTCTTCTTCTCCAAATCTCGTTTCTCGATCTCAAAACCGATCGTTCAATTTCTCCGATTCAATTCCATACAATTTCTACTCGATTTCTCTATACATAGGTTTAGCTCACTCCTCCTGATTGTTTCGTTTCTATCGGATTCCGAGAGAACCGAAAAACATGTCGAAGAAGAAAGCCGCGAGGCCCGCTATGAGTCTCAAGGACTTCCACGGCGGTTCCATTCCTGGCGATTTCCACCTCCCTTCCGCTCCTGGCGTGTAAGCTCTCACCTGCTTTTTTTTATTTTGAATTTGAATTTGGATTCGATTGCATTAGTTTATTTTAGCTCGTTTTACCTGAATCAGTGATGATTACGATTTTATGGAGTGGGTGTTTTTAGGTTATGATTTATGCTGGAATTGATTTGTACGAGTGTATAGAGTAATGTTAATGGTTTTGTGAAATGAGTAACCTAGATCTGATTGATTTTATTTGAGCTGTGTTATTGAGGGTTTTTTCTGATTGCAGTTTACTGGATTTGTTTGTTTGAAGTGTTTTTGGGATTATTAGTTTCGTTGTGAATAGCTTTAGAGAGTGATGTTGGTTAATGGAAATTTGGATGCGTGGTTTGATATGGTTTGTATATTTTGGACAGAATTGTGAGGCCGGTGGATCGAGGTGGGTTGGAGAGGAATACTCCATGGGGAAATCCAATGGGAAGGTCTGATCATCGGTTGAGGCCGGCTTCTGCTTCCTCAGCCAGAAACCTTGATGACAGGACTCCGTTTTTGACTCAGAATACACACATTGGTCGTAATTTTGATGAGGATGAACGAAAGCCACTTGATGGTGGTTCAGGTCCCCGTCGAACTGTGAGTGATGACGTATTTCAGCCTCAACCAGTTCGTTCGTTGGGGCCCAGGGTGGACAATTCATCTGATTCTAGAGTTCGTAGTCAACCAGCTTCAGTTCATGTATCTCAAGGTCCAAGTGGTAGCTCTTATGCAGGAAGTTTAAATAGTCAAAATTATGGTGGGGTGCGTGGTAATGGGTCCAGCTATCAAAATACAGGAGGCAGTGTGGTTCATGCAGTGTCTGGATCGTCTGGCAATGCATGGGGAATGAGGAAGGAAGTCGCGGGCATCAAAGAGCCTAGATCCGCTGCATGGTCTGCTCCAGATGCTGCAACAAAGATGGTTCATGCTAGTGCGCTTGTGCAGGTGTCATCTGGCCGATGGAACTCGAAGCAAAGTGTTCCTCCAATGAAAGATGCTGAAGTCCTTGGACACCCGGAACCTGGACAGGACCTCCTGCATAAAGCAAGCAATGTGTACAACAAGAGTAACTATGATAGGCTAGATTTGGTGGCTGAGACAGGTTATCGCAGTGCTCCTTTGGTGTCACACGCTGAAAGGAGTCTGACTCTTGATGATGGGATCCGTGGTGGTGGAAAGGAGATGCCAACTTACGAGAGGCTGAAGTCTCCTATTCGTATGGAGCCAAATCAGAGGAATCCTTCTGTTATCGGTAATGGGAGTCGTTCACCTCGCCTTACTGGAAAACCTGGTGGGATTGAGTTGCCCACTACAGTGTCTCAAGAATTAACAGAGAGACCAAAGTTGAAATTACTCCCTAGATCCAAACCACTTGGGGCTGTAGAAGCACAGGTTGATGACCATAAGCGAGCTTTTAAGTCCACTTTTAATCTAATCTAACACCTTTTATAGTCAGGATAACATTTATTACCTATTTTAACTGCAGGGATTTCAGCAATCAGGCGATCACATTCATGTGGACGATAGCCGTGGACTGCATGAACCTCCAAATTCTGCACAATCTGGTTTAACTGCCCCAGTGGCCATGGATCATGCTGTAGAGCGCCCAAAACTGAATTTAAAGCCCCGGTCACCGTCTCGTGAGCAATTGGAAAGAAACACTGCGAGCAGGTGATTTTTTTAAAACATGAAATAAGTATTAATTTTGCAATTACTTTTAGTCATTGTTGTTTCTGGTCAATTCTTGTTCTGTTACACATTGATAAATATTTTAAGATCTACTGCTTTACTTGCAACTTGCAAGTAGTCCTAGATTTTTATTCAGTCTTGTTTCCCTGTTATCATTATTAGCAGTTGAATGCCTGACTTATTAAACTGGTGTTTTGGTTGTAAATTCAAATAATTCTATTTACTATGTAGGAAGCTTCAATGTGAGGAGACACGGGTGGGTTGGGCAGTTCGACATTAAAATAGTTATGTGGAATTCATAGATAAGGCTGGTAGTTCCTAAAGATTTGGAAATACCACATTTTACGAACATCATTCTAAACCTATACCACCAGCCATCATAGTGTTTGGAGTGTTTTTTCCTAATGTGTTTGGAGTGTTTTTTCCTAAGACCTCTTGTCATCACTATTATTCATAACTCTATGGAATGAAAGGCCTAGTTATCTCGTTGATGCACATGGTGTGGTTGCTATAGTATAATCTAAAGTGCAGGGAGCTTGGTAATCACTGTCATCTATGCTACAGAGCATGATAAAAATTGATCCTATTTGCCAATAAGCTTGTTTGAGAAACTAGTACTCCCTCCAATTTTTTTTAATTAGCTGTTTTGGGTTTTTTTTTTTTTTTTTTTACGTATTATAATACACCTTTTACCTTCGATATTGTAAAAAAAAACTTTTACTTCCTCCGTCCAGTCAAATGTTTCCCGTTTAGTTTTGTTGACTTTTTTTGGGTCGTAAATTACTTCTAAATTATATTGGTTAAAAAAAGTAGAAAAAATACATTGAAATGTATAGTTATTGCAATATTTTAATATAATTTTTTTTAAAAAATTGTTCAATAAGAGTTTGTAGTAATTTGCGACCGAAAAACGGGTATCAAAACAAAATGGGAAGCTTATTCTTGGACGGAGGGAGTATATACTTTGCTAATTCAAAGTTTAATTGAGTTGAGCTGATAAAATACAAACTTTCATAAATTAAACGTGGGTAGGTTGAAAATACTTCATGCAATTTATTTTAAAATGCAAATCATATTAGCCGGAGGGAGTAGAATTATAGCCCTCATTTAGTCCACCAATGGAAACTTGATCATCTTTTGATTTTCACTGTCTGATCAAATATTTACATTCATGTTCTTGTAGGGGTACAGTGTTTGGAGGAGCCCGCCCACGGGAACTGGTATGCCCTTTTCCTCTTATGGCAAAAATAATCAATTCTATGACTTGGTTTTATATTTGACCTTGCGTCCTGTATTTGTCTGAATCACCTCTGTGTTATAATGTCTGGTTTAGTACACTTTAGTCTTTTCACCTCTTATGGTAAATTTTTCAATTTCGTCTATTATTTGAGAATTAATTATCTTTTATGCTTTGTCATCTTTGTGTTTATGTCTGTAAGCTTTGTCCTCATGTATTTTTCTTGTCTTATATATGGATCATTTGGTGAGTAAATTTAAGATGATAAGAAGAAATATAAGTAAATGAGGGAGTATGAGAAGATGTAAAAGTAGAGAAAGAAGCAATGAGGAGGAAGGTTGATTATGATGATAAGAAGAAATCTAAGTAAACAGGCCAGAATATTGGCTGAGCATAAGATGAATGATGGAGTATGAGAAGATATACAGCAGCGAAAGAAGAAGCAATGGGGAGGAAAACCAGGCTGGATTCGGATAATGAACTAAGTTTAGGAGAAATTCATTGAGATGCAAGTGAACAATATCACTTACACAGACTATGAGGGTAAAGAAATGATTTAAATTGAGGTTAATTTACTCACCAAATGATCCATATTTAAGACAAGAAAAATACATGAGGACAAAGCTTACAGACATAAACACAAAGATGACAAAGCATAAAAGATAATTAATTCTCAAATAATGTCTGGTTTAGTACACTTTAGTACACTCTGGGACCTCAACTGTCAAAAGTAAAACATGATGATGTATTATGGAATGAGAGACCATTAGTCCGTACTAAACTACAATACACATCACCTACACTCATCAAATCTGATGATGTATCCCTGAATTTTTCTGTGTGTACTTAAGTTCTACCCCCTAAACCATATCTAGTACTATGTATTACAAAGGTGAATATGACCCGAAACATGGGTTTGGAAAGTATGTTTCTCTATTGTGTATTCCAAGAGATGATAGCGTCTGTGAGCTAACTTCTTAGAGGTTATGGGCTGATTATTCTAACTTTTAAGCTTTAAATGTTTATGAGGCATTGTAATTTTCTTTGGACTTGGTTCTTACCAGATGCATTCTGTTGTCATAAAACTAGCCCGCAAAATTGTCCATCTTTTTTGGAAGCGTAGCAAATACTGCTCATTATCCTTAAAAAGAAGATTTTTATCTGAGTTTTCAGTTTTCTTTTTTTGTTCTTTGTTCTCAACTTCATCTTAATCCCTTTTCCCTTGAAGAATATTTCTGGTTCCCCATATTTCACAAACTGAAGCACCTTTTAGGCATGCTGCTGTATTCCGGATACAATTACACCTTATAAGTGACAATCTCTTCCGAGAACTTCTAGCAACGTGGAAACCTAGCTCCTTGTACTACCCTCTCTCATTGTCAATGCCTAATGGTCTAGAAATGAAGAACTTTTGTTTGGTGCTTCCGGATGGACTAAATATTGATAGTATAAGGTGTAATTGAGCTGTGAATACTGGAAACAAAAGGGAATCTTGAGCTGTGAATTATCTGATTGGGCATTTATTGATTTTCTATGTCAAAGGGTTCTTCATGTTAATTACATCCAATTCTGAATTAATTGTAGTAATCTGAATCTCAGCTTTGTATTGAAATTCCTAAATGTTCTGAAGTAGGTGCTTCACTGGGACTCTTTCGTGTGATGCAATTCATCCTGTCCTTACTGCCACTTACAATGAGGCATTGATATTGTTTCAGGTCCTAAAGGGGCGTGGAGGTGAAGAATCTGCTGCTCTAAATTACGAGAGTCAACCTGCTTTGAGGTATGGAAATGCTCTTTCTTTCCACTAAAAGCACAGTTATGGTGGAGTTATTACAAGTTGTAATAGGCCAACCTGCCATCTTCCTTTCCAATCCCTCTTATTTATGTATGTTTACCACCTGAAGGATCAAGCAAGATAGTCCAAAGGGTGAAACCTCCTTGCATGTCCCTCCTGCCCGTTACTCTGAAAGAGCTGAAAATATCCATGGTGATCCAAGGACAGCTAGATACACCAATAGACGGAATCAGCAGCCAGATGTTGAGAGAACAGAGCCCCAACGGAGGAACACACGAAACGACGTTCGGAAAGATAATTTCGAGAAACAGGCGAAAGTACAGGAAAGGCCTCCTTCACCTGAAACTTGGCGCAAACCCGTTGAAGAAGCCAAGCCAGAGTCTACAGCTGCCCCACCATTGCGATACGGGAAAGCAGCATCTGCAGTTGAGCTTGCTCAGGCCTTCTCAAAATCAGTCCCTGGCACGAAACTCGCTGATCGTCTTTCTGGTCCTGGAGGAGTTCCTAACCGTGGTCAAGTTCCATTCTCCCGACTGATGGGTCCTTCCCCAAGGCCTCAAATGAGTCAGATCAATGGCTATTGAAGTGAAAACGAAGTTGAGGAAATCATAGGGGAGAGTATCATTCGTGTTGTTGCATTAAAACTTAGTTGATGACCGAGGTGCCTGAAGCCTGTGGCCAGTGGCGACGTTCAAGGCAAGACATACATATTGAACTAAAGAAAAGCCAAATTTATCTTTACGCTGTGCCATTGTTATCTTATCTTAGATTGATTGCTAATTGAAAGAATTGGATGGAAAAATAACTCAGTACTTGTTCATGCGTGAACTTCTGTTTGGTCGTTTAGCAAATGTTTTATTTTTCATCTATGCCTACTTGTGATTTACATTCAGTCACACTCAGTCACTCACTACCCTCGTCTCTATCGCCACTGCGATATATTCTAAAATCCAAAAGCTCTTTCAACAGCAGGACAAGTCCCTGTCTGATTGAAGTGGTCATTTGTGGTGGTGGAAAATAAGGTTACTATCTCTGGATGTATACGTTTGTGGTTGATTGGTGACAATACAGATGCATTATAAGAACTTTATTTGTGGCAATGTGTTTTTCACCTCATGTGATATCCCAATACAAGCACGATTTGGTCATGTGAAGCAAAGCCTAATTCATGCCTTGCACGTTCAAAACTTGTAACACCTCCTTGCACAAAGTCTGACAAAGCGAGTATTGCTAAGACGCCAATGTTCTTCAGCTGACCAATAGATGTACAAAGCTGACAGCTAAATCATGCATATCCAGAAAAATAGTAGTAAAAACAATGCCATAAAACCCTTCAAAATGCAGTCTAAAGTTTAATTAAGCATAACATCAACACTCGTGTAAGCTGTTTTTGTATGCCATATTGCCATGGAATTATGCAATGGATGTACATTAAACACTCATTCTGTAAAATTAAAACCTCCAGTAGTTGCGGGATATGAAAACAGTTGCAAATCTGTTCCTTGTAGAGTACGCGAACGGAGCAACACCGGTCCTACAGAGTCGAAGCTCTTTGACATCAATGGAGCTCGGTACATGTTTCCAGGTGAGATTTCAAGTTCATGTTTATTCAACAAGTCGAGCATGACATATTCATTAACTGAGTTTGGTAATTTTTCAG
>JAYMSL010001341.1:0-17597 GCA_036897195.1 Plantago coronopus
AAAGCATGCACTACATATACATCAAATCACACAAACTCTATACTCCATCTCCACTAATCTGAATACCAAAATAACAAGCAAACTCACCTACAATGACCTAGACAAACCTAGTCAATTTTTTCGAACCAGAACCACCGCAGAGTACCTCCATCCAGGCGACCTCTGCACCACCGCAACTACCACCATCTCCACTGCCAAAATCATCATTCATCAAATACTGACACCAATCCACATCCTCTGCGTCGTCACCAAAACAAACCCTATTATTGATTTCAAGATAAACGTCGTGAAATTTGGTCAACCTTGAATCATGAATCTAGTACTTCGGATGTAAAAAATCATTGATTCGAGTGCTACACATCATATGTAATTGAGTAACCAATCTTGATAAGTTGTTTGTGATTATGGTAATAGTTTTGAACGTTGACCGAATTCCTAACATTTAGTCCAAAATTTCACGCTTAATTGTGGATTTCTTATGGACATATTCTCTAAAATAAAAGTGAAATTTATGATATAGTTAGTGTTCTTACCTATTTAAGTTTTCTGAAATTTTGACACATTACGATATTTGTAGGACTGATATTTCATGAGTTTTGCAGGTTTGGAATATTAATTGATAAAGTGCCTACTAGCTAATATGTTAACTAGATTTTTAAAAACTATGTGACTAGAGTACCTACTCAATCTAGTCAACCTAATGACATTCACTACACATATTGTAGTCAAATCACCTTATTTAAGTCAAGTAGGTAAAACCAACTGATCGGGGCATGTCAAATATGTACTTAAAATAGTTTTAATTTAATAACTTATTACAATTTTTCATCAGTCAACTATTTGACAATCACCAAATGTACTTATTGCAAGTAAACCTATGTTCAGGTAAAACACAATTATCAAATAGTTTGAGTCAATTTTTTTCTTTTTTTTTTGTGAAAATGGCCCGAAGCCTCTATTGAACAACTAAACTTCAGTTACATCATAAGTTCAATTTTCCAGGAACTTCAAAACATCAGCCGCAGCTGGACTAAGAGAACGGGAAAATGTAGTAGTTTGATCCTGCTGAACAAAAGAGACTAACTAGTTTGGGCAAACATCCCAAACATGTAAACTAAGAGCCTGCTTAACATTGTTTAAAGTAGACCTAACATTACTATTATACAAAGGATTGTTATGACCATCATCATAAGTTCCAGCAACTCCAGATTTGGCCAAGCAGTCTGCAACTGCATTAGCCTCTCTGAACACAAAAGTGACCTTGCAAGCTTCAAATTTATGTGTCAACCTGCTGATTTCCTCCAGAAGAACTTGATCCATCCATTTGACCTGTTGTTTCCTGTTTAAAGCCATGAACACATAAAGTGAATCAGTCTGAAGTTGAACAGAAGTATAACCAAGTTGGTAAGCTAGTAGTAAACCAGTCCTAATAGCCATAAGCTTTGTAGTGTTATTAGAAGTACACCCAATAAAGCCTGTAGCAGCCCTGATGAATTTACCAGTATTACTTCTAATAACACAACCCACCCCTGCCAACCCAGGATTGGACTTAGCTGAACCATCAATATTAACAATGATGTTATGATCCAGAGAAGGAGACCACTTGAACTTAACCTCAGTTCTGCTAGTTTGAAGACTAGGGAAATTAACCTTGTGATCTCTCACAGTAGACATGAAACTATAGTAAACATCCCTATTAGAGAAATCAGCATTCTGCATTATAAAATTATTCCTAAAAGTCCAAACAGTCCAAGCAAATAAAGCCAACTTATGAGAGCTGACCTTATCCAGGTTACCATATTAAATACCTTCAGTTAAAGTGCTAAACATACCACCAACATGAGCTGTAAATATGAGTTCTCTAACCCATTTAAACCCATGACAATGAAGAACTAAATGATCCTGAGTTTCATCACATTCATTACAGAACACCTATACAAGAGTTTGAGTCAAATTTGATGTTTCAAAATGACAAAGAAGTATAACTCAATTGGTAAAACGCTCCATCTACAAATATTTAGTTAAGAGTTCGAGTCTATTCAGCGCCGCAAAATTATGTTCGAAAAAGGTGAAACTATTTGATAAAGTGATTGATCAACGCTAAATACGGACTCAAAACAACCTGAATTCATTAAAATGTGTATGTTTTATATTCCATTTCATTAGTTTTCAGATAATTATGGTTAGATTGATCATATATAGCCGTTCTTTTTTTTGAAAAGGCAAAATTGTATTAAAAATGTATGATATGTACAAAGTCAAGTTACAACCAGGGAGTCAAAAAACTCCACAAAAGGACCCACAACCTCTGCTACAACATCAGCTCACAAAAAACTCACTAAGCATAACGAATCCAAATCTCGTTGCTTCCTTAAAAACCTTCGGGATAAAACCAATTGGGATAAAACCCCGTAAGGAAAAAAGAGTACAACCGAGTTGGTACCTAGCGAGCTATAACTCATATTACCCATATCCCTAAATACCAAGAAATACACATCAATCAGGCTACTACATCCGTCTAAAAAGAAAAAAGAAAGCGAATAAATACCCTACTAGTACTATAAGTACATATTTAACTAAAATAGTTACACACAAGTCTCGTAAGAATGAGAATGTAATTATCGCACACTTTTTAAAACTTTATTTTTGAGTTAGATGTAATTGTTAAAATTACGGGTACTCAAATGAGAAGTAGCTATTTACTGGTGGTGCCTATGTAATAAACTAGAGAATTATGCTGGTTTGGGCCTAGGCCCAAAGTGTTATGGCTCAAGCATTATTCGATCTCGGGTACGAAACAAAGGTCAACACACAGAAGACCCAGCGAAAAGTTATAGTACGTATAAATAGAAAAATGGAGAAGACATTTATCAGAAACAGGCAACCCCCTTTCTTCCCGGAGCCGGAGACACGCCCCATCACTCATCGCACACACAAGAAGGATGTCTCTGGTTCATCAATCTCCCACATTCTTCGCCTTTCCTATTCTGATCACATCACTACCTACCTGCACTACTACAACATCACCATCGCCAAACAATTTTCTCCTCAATTACCTGCTTCTTTGTCTGTGTCTTTTCTCCGCAAAACTTAATCAACAATGGATGAAGAGTATGACGTCATCGTTCTCGGCACCGGTCTTAAGGAGTGTATTCTCAGTGGTCTCCTCTCCGTTGATGGCCTCAAAGTAATTTTAATTGCTCACAGATTTATCGCACATTTCCATTTCATGCGTACTACTACTTGTTCAACACTTGCTTTCTGCTGCTGTGTATTTGTTGCTGCATTATTGCCTATTCGAAGTGTTTCATTTACTTAGTTTTACTGTGTTCATCTTTACTGGAAGTTGTCTAGCTAGATTGATAGCATTTTAGCTAGATTGATAGCATTTAAATTGAATTATGATTCTGCAGTGTTTATTTGTATGTATGGCTTGTGAATCAATGTGACATTTGAGCTGGATTGCATAAGGATGACCAATGTAACGAGGCGATGTGGATTCTGCTCTTAAGCTTATAATTTGTGCGATCAAAGGCTCATGTCATAGTGATTTCTTAAAAATCTGGTTTCAGGTGTTTTATGATGAGGTGAACTAGTAGAGGTTATAGTTTGTATCTTAAAATGTATATAATGCAATCTTAGATCTCATGCACTCAGATCCTGATAACGAACGTTTTCTTCTGTGCATCTTCTCTGAGCTTGTTGAAGGCGAAGTGATCCTGATTATCTAACTGATCAAAGTATCCTAATTATCTAAGTGATATATTGTGAATTATGGATGTTATTTCTATTTGAATTTTGTATGTAATATGTTATATGTCGACGGCAACTGGCTTCAGCCTGAATAGACTATCTATATTCAATCTGGTTAGAGTATCCATCTTCCATAATATAGTGGTAATGAACCTCTAGAACTTCAACCTGCTATTTTTTTCGATCAGGTACTGCATATGGACAAAAATGACTACTACGGAGGAGAGTCCAGCTCACTGAGTTTGACTCAGGTATAATAGTAGTAAAAACATCACTCATATGCTTTACCATCTGCATGTATTCTTTCCCTGAGTTAAACTTTAAAACACTAGAATTAGCTGAACATGCTCTGCAATCCTGGATTTAAGAATCATTTCATAATGATTTCATCCACTTGTCTAGATTTGGAAGCGTTTCAAGGGAAGCGACCAGCCTCCTGAGGAATTAGGTGCAAGCCGAGAATACAATGTTGATATGGTTCCAAAGGTACATGAGATTCTAAGAAGCCTTTTGACTCAAAGCATAGTCAGTTCTTCCTTTTCCTAGTGATGTTCTCTGGTGCTCATAGCTTGCTGCAGTACTTGACTCGTTCAGCATTGATTTAAGAACCAATTGTCATTAAATCTTAGTTGAAATTATTTTCCTTTCTTTCTTTTGATTCATTAGTTCATGATGGCAAATGGAACTTTGGTACGAGTACTCATCCATACAAATGTTACCAAATATTTGCACTTCAAGGCAGTAGATGGCAGTTTCGTGTACAATAAAGGAAAGGTATCCTAACCGGAACCAGGCCTACCTGATATATAAAGCTATTTCTCTTTCGACCTGCTCCTCTGTATTTATTTTAAAAATAACTTAATGCATTAAAACATTGTTCTACAGGTCTACAAAGTTCCAGCTACTGATGTGGAAGCTCTAAAATCCCCACTAATGGGGTTATTTGAAAAGCGACGTGCTCGGAAGTTCTTCATTTTCGTACAAGATTTTGAAGAGACTGATCCAAAGACTCACGAAGGAATGAATTTAAGCACGATAACAGCAAGAGAACTTATTGCGTCAGTTTTTATCCATATCCTATTTTTACTAGTATAATATAACTTATGTCTTATATAAAGTCTTAGACCCCTACATATACTTCGAAATTTTTTATGTTGGTATTTCTTAAGTGCCACCTTGCTGCAACATACATAATCATTCGAGCAAAAATAATTACCCGAAGAATTATACCCTGCTTGTTCACTTTTGTTAACTTTGGGTCCTCAATACAAGGATGTCTAATGTAAAATAATTTCAAGCACGTGTTATGCCTTATACCATGTACATTTGGTTTTGTGGGTAAAAAAATAAATAAACCAAACACATTAGTGCTTCTTACCTGGGTTTTGATTCATCATATGCTTTTGCCCCTCAATGCAGAAAATATGAACTGGAAGATGACACAATTGACTTTATTGGCCATGCATTGGCTCTTCAACTTGATGATACTTACTTAGACCAGCCAGCAATGGAGTTTGTGAAGAGAATGAAGGTGGAGAATTTTTATTTAATAGTTTTATCTCATATATAATAATGATTTTTCCCTTAGCTAATATATACATTTCCAACAGCTGTATGCGGAATCTTTGGCACGCTTTCAAGCAGGATCCCCTTACATTTATCCTTTGTATGGCCTTGGGGAGTTGCCACAGGTTTGTGCCGGTATAGTTATCCTTGTTTGCTTGGTGTTTTCAGCTGACCTTGGCAATTGCTACATAATCAACAGGCATTTGCACGTCTAAGTGCTGTTTATGGAGGGACTTATATGCTAAACAAGCCCGAATGCAAGGTACTTTCAAACTAATGATAGTGGTTGGATTGTCTCTCCATTGCATGTGCACATTTCCTTGCATGTTTTGTAATAAGTGTATTCAAGCTTCATTTCATCTTTTGGTGAGGCATAAGAGTCAGTTGCAAGGTATATGATATACTTGTAGCTTTGTTTCTGCTTCAGTTCATTGGTGGTTGTTTTATCAGGACATCAAATAGTGAGTCTAGCAAGATGTCGCCATGGGTGATTATCTCCCCGAAGTGGGTGATTATTTCCTCTGCAATTGAGGCTTGGAGAGTACTTGATTAATCATTGATTAGGAATTTGTCGAACGATTGTAATTGTAATAATATATCTCAAAAAATAAATAGAATTTAAAAAACAAATTTAACAAGATGAGATTCAACAATCTCTTTGCCTGCTGTTAAACAATAGTATACAAAAAAAGTACTTCTAGTTTTATGTTTTTTCTTTAGTTCAGCAGTGGTTCAGATAAGGCTGCTGAACTCAAGAAATAATATACAACTAGAAGTATCTTTTGCCTGTTGCAGAGATTGATAAGGCTTACTTTCACCTATTGTCAAAATGTTTACCACATGGCATAACCGTCACGAGTTCTCTCTTTTCGTTTTCTTAATTTTGTGATACAAAGGTGGAGTTCACTGATGGAATAGCAGTTGGAGTGACTTCTGAAGGAGAAACTGCTAAATGCAAGAAAGTCGTCTGCGATCCATCATATTTACCTGATAAGGTAAGTTTAAGTTTATAATGAAGCTTTACCGACATGTACCAACTGTTGTATCTTCAAGATGATATAACATGAAAATTTGATATCCTCGGGTCATTTCCATATTTAGAGTTAGCTAAGGACTACTAAGAAATTCTTAGTATTCTCTATTGAAACGTAGCTCATTTTGTAAAGATATATTTTCTTGAATATCTTGAGAGGTTAAATATGGTTATATTTCTTAAGCCACGGAAGACTGTCCACAATGTAACTCTATCCATGATATAAAGCAACAATTATTTGCTGCAAATCTTCATTCCAATGGAAATTAGTCTCAATATAAGTTCTTGTTACTTCCAGGTTAAGAAGGTTGGGAAAGTGGCACGTGCTATATGTATAATGAGCCATACAATTCCTGATACCAACGATTCTCACTCCGTCCAGGTCATCATACCACAGAAGCAAGTTGGTCGTAAATCAGATATGTATGTCTCTAATTTCATGATGTCATATTCTTATAGCATCCATGCTAACTTCCTAGCAGACTAAAGTAGACCCACTTCTTTACTTCTATATTTTAAACTAAAAAGTTTCCAAACCTCTCTGTTTTGAAAAATACATGACTGGGATAGGTATACAAATAGATGGATTAACAATGCTATGAGAGAATTATACATTTCTGTATAATATAGTATTTCATCTTTCCTTGAGTTAGTGTAAGATGGATTTTTGTTAATAGAATGTGCTTATCTTTTGATGGTTCAGGTACCTATTCTGCTGCTCATATGCCCACAATGTAGCACCAAAAGGAAAATATATAGCATTTGTGTCAGCAGAAGCTGAGACTGACAACCCTGAGACTGAATTGAAGCCAGGAGTAGACCTTCTCGGACCAGTTGACGAAGTATTTTATGAAACTTATGACAGATATGAACCCATCAATGACGATTCTGACCATTGTTTTATATCCAAGGTATGGTTTTGTAAAAAGGATATTAGTAATTATTCATAGGACATTGTGATTGCTTGAGAAACTACAAGAACATTAGTTCTGTGTATGTAATAAGCGGTCTGAATTGCAGCATTAGTGCATGCTTGTAGCTTAAACACTGATTATCGAGAATGTAGTAGCCTGGAAAATGATTCCATCATGATAATGGATATGTTTATCCAATTCTTGTATGCTTACCATTCACTTATTTTGTCTTTCTGCCATGTGTTCAGAGTTATGATGCTACCACACATTTCGAGTCAACAGTAAAGGATGTCTTGTCTATGTATACCAAGATAACTGGAAAGGTGATACTCTGATTAGTATTTATACAAACTGATATCAAGGGTCAAAGTACATAAAGAACTAGTTTAGTTTGTCTCATTATTCTAGCTTAATATCCAGCTGCTAACTTTCCTGTTTCAATTTCCTCGTCTGGATTCAGGTTCTCGATTTGTCAGTAGACTTGAGCGCAGCAAGTGCTGGTGGCTCTGCTGAAGAATAAGCTTCCTTGATCATTAAGCTAACATTTCCTGTGGTGAAATACATCATGGTCCTGATCTTCCTGATGCACGCCTGACATTGCCCTCATCTCGCACAACAGTAGAGATCCCATGTTTTATTTAGCTTCACTGAGATCTAGTTCCAAGTTTTTCTGCAGTTTTTATTCTTTGCTTACATTACATGTCATTACTAAGAGGACAATGAATTTGAGGAATTTGCTAGTTTCTATTTGATTTGTGTATCACATGTCGTTGCTTGGGGAGATGTAATTTTTTATTTGTCAATAACATAAAGAGGCGATATCTGGTTACACAAGAAATTGAGTACTTTGACTTGACAGTTATTGCTCTCATTGTTCTTGAATGGATTCATTCTCGGGTGGCTGGTTCACTGCGGACGGATTTCTTTCTGACCATTCCACCAAATTTTCGTTGCTTCCAGTCAAGTACTCCCTCCGTTCCATTAAAAACTTTATAGGTTTCTTTTTTTGGCATTTCGTTACAAACTTTCTAACCCCAAATTTAGAAAGTTTTATCCCACTAACTAATTCTTTATTATTTATCTTTCAATATAATACCCCACACAAATTAATATTTTATCCCACTTTCTTAATCTAAGAGAAAGCAACAAGTTAGAAAGTTTTTAATGGAACGGAGGAATTATCTTTTTTGCGCAAAACTAGACCTGACATGTTCTTGAAGTTTGAACTGCAGAAGTGCAAATCCATGACTTGTACAGCCAAAATCCCTGCTGCTGGAACATACAGCATCAGGACATCCCTAAACTAATCTAAAACATCAAATTTCATGCAATATCCTCGAATAGTAAATTTGGAAAATGGTCCTTGGTGAAGGGATATTGGGTTGTATTTGCATCTCCGTTCTGGTATATATATTGTGCCATTCTACTAAGACCGGTCATGCTTCTTACAAAATCCTGTGGAAATGGAAGTTCTGCAACTTGTTCTGTGTTGATTTTTTTCCATATTTCCCGCGTCAGAAACTTGATGTGCTCTTGGGCTTCTTCTTCACCGGCACCTGTTTCATTTATGTAGCACTGGATTGTTTTGGGGACGTCTCCTCTCTTCATCTCGTCCTAAATCATGAAAAAAAAAAAAAAAGTAAATACATAACAGATTACAACACAAGTTCTGGTAAATATTTTTGTTCTATCTAGTTTCAATTCTGAAGAGTTGAAAGACCTGATGCCAAAAACCTGAAACATACAGAATGTATTGATTTCATGGCACAATTTTGCTCTTTTTCTCTTGTGCCAAAAGTTGCACTTTGTTTTAGTTGTTCTCGTCCATTTTACCAGTTCCCTGATATATATGTAACAAAGCTGTGTATGCATATAGAAAGAGTACTTAGCACATTAATTCATCATACCAATGAAGTTCCTAAATCATCTGCAAGTCGTATGATCATTGCTGTCCACCGAACTATGTCCTGATGTAGGCACTGAGGATCCTCCTTAGCTATTGGACATGATGCAGCAAAAAAGGCATGGCATAGAACTGTAGGTAATGCAATTGAAACCCACGCATTATCCATGTATTCTTGAAATCGAGGGGTCTGTCCCTCAAAGTACCACCTAGCTTCATGTAAATATGCTGTACACAAATCTGCCCACTGCAACGTTTTTGTTATACATAAGATAAACAGAAATACACCTTCAACTGCAACATTTGAATAGTGAACTTCACGAAGTGAATAATCTCACAGATTTTCTTAAATAAGGAATGATGATAATTCCTTGAGTCCTGAAAATATCATTTGCCATGTCATTAATGAACTTATTCAGAGCAGAGAAACATGTTTGCATGTACTCAGGGAGTTGGTGTATTTTCTCAATGTCCCATCTGGAAAAGAGAGACAAACTTGATTACTGATTAACTTGATTAAAATTGCCTACTGCTAAATAACAACTTTTTTAGTAGATGTTTTACCTCTGGATCACCTCAGTAAAGAGTTCCAATTCTTCCAATGTACCGTAAACATCATAAACATCATCGATTACTGTTAAGAGGGCAATAACTTTGGTGCAGATTGTTCGTGCGTATCCATGTTGAGGCCTAAAGAACCCTCCCACTGTCCAAATATAAGGTTCAACCAGGCTATCCCTCGCAAATGGCAGTTTTTCAGATAGATTTACAGACTTCCACCACCTAAAAACACAGAGCAAATGAACATTTTCCAAGTGTCTGCACCAAATATGTACAGTAAAGCACAAAAAGTGTCATGAATTTGATGATGTCCTAAACCTGGATAGATGTTTTAGTTCTTCTTGGTATGTTGCTTGAAGAGTATTGAAATCCAATTTGGCAAATTCAAGAACTAATTCGTTCTTGTCAGGTCTACTCTCGTATGCATTTATGAACCATTTGGCATATGGCCTTTCAGCCCTCCAGTGTAATGGTAGCTCCAAAGCCGACCTCACCATTAAACCCAAGTACTCATCCATTTCATGACCAGGTGGATGAAGATTAATGTGCTTGTGCAGGAAATCGGTGGCAAATTCTCTTGCTTGTTCCAGGGTATTCTCACCTTCTGTCAGCAGGTGAGACGCTTCGTACAGTTGGAGAAGTCCTTCTGTATCATTTTCAAGGCTTGACTTGAACTCACCGTTCTCATTCTTGAAACAATCAAATACCTCTGTGCACAACATTAAACAAATGTAACTATTTCGCTAAAACATGGTCATGATAAAAATTCGTATTATTTTTCTGTACCTTGGGAGACTTTGAAACGATGTTGCCTGAGTAGCCTGAACTGAAGAGCTTCAGTGTACAGATTTCCCAGCTTTGTCACATTAAGACCATTCTTTAGAATCATTTGCTCATAGATTTTTGTCAAAATTTGATTGATCTCTTCCTCAAAGTGATAGGATATTCCAAGTTTCTGCAAGTCATCAATGAACTCAAGTTGATCGACTCGTTCCTGCTCATTTTCCAGCATCATCTTCAGCTGCGTCTTCAGCTCAGCTGCCTGTTTCAAGTATATCTCCCCCTATGCATTAAGCACCATTCAGTTCTTGAATTCATACATGTATATATTATGTTAGACCGCATTAAGAACATAAATATATGGGTGAGGCGAGATACTAAAAACTTAGTGCCATGCATCATGTAGTATGAAATATTACCGAGTATTGAGTATTCAAAGACTGAATAAATTCAAATGTCCATGTAGTAGGCTTGTAATTTCCTGAGCGTCGTACGATTATCGGCAGCTGGTTCTGATTACAAGGTGAAGTGTAAGATGCAGAACATGAGAAGGAGGAGGAGGAGGAGGAGGAGGAGGATGATTTGAGTAGTAATTTGTTGTTACAGAACCAAACAATATTGCTACAGGGCATGTTGGAAATAAACATAGCTGGCATTTGGATTTCGATTGAAGTAATTAGGTAGATATATAGATCATAGATAGATGTTTCAAGTTTATATGGTGCTATTTTCAGAGGTGATGAATTTATAATTTAATTTGCAAGCTCTAAAATCCTGTGGTGGAACATAAAGAATTAATGGGTCATATATAAGGGTCGGGTACTAACCTTATCGGGTACCCGTTTGCCCACCCATTTATTTAGCTTAGTTATTTTTTTGGACAACTAATAGGCTGTCCTTGTTATGCAAATATGGGTAAAATTCAAAAAGGTACTCAAGAAGGAGACATTTTCTATTTTGATATTTTAAAGTGGTGATGTATAATTTTAATACTAATAAACATCGTTTAATGCCAATTAAGATACTCCGATCTAATTTTTCGCCGGAAATCATCATACCTTGCCGGAATTTCCAATTTTTAGACTTTCAAAATTACAAACTGAGTCTAAACATTTTAAAAACTAAATAAACAGATATAATCAATTATCACTGATTAATTTGTAAAGCGACAATAATGGTACTTTTGCTTTCTCCAGTTGGCTTGAGGCCACTACGGTCTATCCGCTAAACATTTCCTATATAAGGAAGTGTAACCAGTTCAGTACGCACTTAGAATAATATTCAGAATACTCATTCCATCTCTCTCTCTTTCTGTTCCTATATACATATATATGTCCATCTTATAATCCTCTCTTTACGTAGAGTTCATACTAAATATCTATCTGTACTTGTTGCTTTTATTTATAATACGATATCAGCACGAGCGCTGAACCAACTGAGGAGGTCATATCCAAGGGAGAAAAATCCACTCGAAGGTACATTTAATTTTTAGTCATTATTATTTCACTATACTAAACAACATAAGTCAGTTGTTATAAAAGATTTTCTAAAGTTAAAATATAAGAGGTGTTGGAAATTTAGATTTCCAGGATTCGAACTCACGACTTCATTCTTTTAAAATTATGTCATTTCCACTAGACTGGCGGAACTGACGTTTTCTGTTATCTAAAATTTATTTCACATAATATATAGAAGTAGTACGAGATACGTACACTATACATCCTAGTAATTAATTAAGTTTACAATTACACTAATTAATTTACACAACAAAAACGAAACAAATAAATTTTATTCATTTTGCAATACTATTACATTCATGTATCAAAGGGAAGAGTACATGCACATACATACAACAAAACCATGATAACGCACATCCCGACATATAAGGGTAAGATATCGTTCAAGTCGGGCATCTCTACAACGAAAGCTAAAATAATAACAAAAGCAATACATATAAACATGAACACGAAACATAGGCTAGACATATTATAAAATGAAGAGGAGAAGTGGTGTAGATATATGACGTTGTTTGGGTATTTATAGGTAAATTTTTGAAAATGTTACTGTAACGCCCCATGATTTCAGTGAGCTTAAATGGGTTGAGAATGCTACTTATACCAACAGGGTGCACCTTTCTTTTCAAAACTCCATCCATAGGAACTCCAAGGTTAAGCGTGCTTGGCTTGGAGTAGGCTTGGAGTAGTCTAGGGATGGGTGACCCACTGGGAAGTTCCTAGTGCGCGCACGAGTGAGGCGAAAGTGCGTGGATTAGAACATGTGTTGGTCTGTGGGGTCAACATATCACCCCGACAAGCTAGCCCGAAGTAACCTCGCCGGCCCGTTGGACTGGGTCTCGGCCCAGTAACGGGTCGGGTCGTTACAAGTGGTATCAGAGCGGGACTATCCGGAACTGCAGGAGCTAAGTATCATACGGGGCAAAGTGCTACACCGTATAGGCGGTTGGAGCAACCTCTTGAGGCCGTAGGGGTGCCTCTAGAATCCTGCACGGATGGTTGGTCTCGGGACAAGGCGCGCGACGTCACACCATTTAAGTGGGGTTGATTGTAACGCCCCAGGATTTCATTGAGCTTAAATGGGTTGAGAATACTACTTATACCAACAAGGTGCACCTTTCTTTTCGGAAATCCATCCATAAGAACTCTAAGGTTAAGCGTGCTTGGCTTGGAGTGGTCTAGGGATGGGTGAACCACTGGAAAGTTCCTAGTGCGTGCACCAGTGAGGACAGAGTGCGCGGATTAGAACATGTGTTGGTCTGTGGGGCCAGCATATCACCCCGGCAAGCTAGCCCGAAGTAACCTCACCGGCCCGTTGGGCCGGGTCTTGGCCCAGTAATGGGTCGGGTCGTTACAGTTACAGTTTTGTTACCGTTGGAATAGTAACAGGGGACAAAATAGTAATTTCATAAGTTAAAAATAAATTTCTCCCGGTAGGAAACGAACCCGCACAATCTAATGGTCATTATATGTTCTAAACCACTGGGCCAAGTCCGACTTTTGTACTTCATTCTTATATATTATTTTCTAACTTTTTGTATTTTATACTTTATAGATCAAAATGTCGAACATAACAAAGTTGCATTTCGATGCATTTGATACAGGAGCCAATTATTTGAGCTGGCTATTGGATGCCGAACTCCACTTGAGTGGTATGGGTCTCGGAGATACCATAAAACCAGGCAACGAAAAAAGCGAGCAAGAGAAGGCAAAAGCCATGATATTTCTGAGGCATCATATCCATGATGGGTTAAACACTGAGTACCTCACTGTGAAACTACCATGTGATCTATGGGCAATACTAAAAGAAAGGTATGTCCATCAAAAGACTGTACACTTCCAGCCGCAAAATATGATTGGCTTAATTTGCGGCTAGAGGATTTCAAAAGTGTCCATGAATACAGCTCAGCGATGTATAAGGTTAACCTTGTCTGGGGAAAGGGTCAGTGAATTTGATATGTTAGAAAAGACGTATCAAACATTTCCCCCAGCCAATATGATATTGATGCATTCATATCGCAATCAAGGTTTTACAAAATATTCTGAGCTACTTACACACATGTTGGTAGCTGAAAAGAATAATGAGCTGTGTATGAAAAACCACCAAATGCGTCCTACGGGCTCTACTCCACGCCCTGAGATAAATAATATCAAATTCAATACCCTGCGTAATAATTCGACTTCATATAGCCATACACAAGAAAATGGTAATGGTCAAAATCGTATATTTAATAATGGAGGTCGTGGGGGACGAGGACGTGGAGGATATGAGCGTGGCCGCGGACGTGGAAATTTTGGTCAAGGCCGAGGACGTATATCAAAACGTCACTAGGGAAGTGGTCACAATAGGTACAATCAAGAAAATCAACAATCTCAGAACACCTATCAAAGAAATGGTAATGAAAAGGATAAATGTTAGCGATGTGGTAGGATTGAACATTTTGCAAGTGTATGCCGTACCTCAAAGGCAAAGGTTTCTTTATATCAAGCATCCCAAGAAAATGGCACGACCAATATTGAGGCCAATATTGTTGCAACAGATGAAGAACTTGATGAAAATATTGATTTTCTCATGACTGAAAACTCGCAAGGAAATGAATATGAATTCAATATGGACTGATACACATAGATGTGTGCATGTGTGTGTGAGCCTGTGTGGTTTGATTTGACTTGGTTTGATTTATTTCGATTTGTAAAATAAAGTTTGATATTGTATTTTCATATTGTGTGATTTCATATGTAGGATGGTGTGTTAATTTCCAGAAAGAGATAATCTGGTAACAATAAATTAAGTTTTTTTTTTTTTTGTGAAGAAAATGACAAAGAACTCCGTACTAATGTTTTTCCTTCTTGCCTATAGACTGAAATGACAACATTTACGAGCATTAAAGGAGAAACATGTCTAGCTGACAGTGCTACCACACACACTATATTGAATAATGATAAGTATTTCTCCAACTTGAGGTTGGGCGCAGGAGATGTGCATACAATATCTGGTAAATCTAAAATGATCGAAGGATATGGCGAAGCCAATATTTTGTTACCTAAAGGAACAAAATTGAAAATTGCATTGGCATTGTATTCTTCAAAGTCTCAAAGAAACTTATTAAGTTTTAAAGATATCCGCTCAAATGGGTATCACATAGAGACAATGAATGAGAATGGAAAAGAATACTTGTATGTTACATCTTCCCGACAGGGAAAGAAAATTGTGCTGGAAAAGTTACCAGTACTATCTTCCGGCCTATATTATACAAAGATCAGAAAGGCAGAAGTTTATGCCGTAGTAAATCAAGGGTTTACTATTGACTTCAAAATTTGGCATGATCGACTAGGCCATCCCGGTACAACAATGATGCGTAAAATCATTGAAAATTCATGTGGACATCCTTTGAAAACAAAGAAGATATTACAAACCCATGAATTAGCATGCGCGGCATGTTCTCAAGGTAAACTCATTATAAGGCCATCACCAAGCAAAGTCAGATTTGAAAATCCCACATTTCTGGAAAGAATACAGGGTGATATATGCGGACCAATTCATCCGCACTGTGGACCATTTAAGTATTTTATGGTGCTAATCGATGCATCAACTAAATGGTCACATGTGTGTCTATTGTCAACTCGCAATATGGCATTTGCCAAGTTATTGGGACAGATAATAAGATTGCGAGCACAGTTCCCTGACTATACAATCAAGAACATTCGTCTTGATAATGCTGGTGAATTTACATCTCAAGCCTTTAATGATTATTGCATGTCAATTGGGATTCATGTTGAACATCCTGTTGCTCATGTTCATACACAAAATGGCCTTGCAGAATCATTGATAAAACGTCTGCAATTGATCGCAAGACCATTGTTACTAAAATCAAAGTTGCCAACATCGGCATGGGGACATGCAATATTACATGCAGCATCGCTTATACGCATCAGACCAACAAGCTATAACCAGACATCCCCCATCCAAATGGTTCAAGGACATGAACCAAATATTTCCCATTTAAGAATATTTGGATGTGCGGTATATGTACCCATTTCACCACCGCAACGCACAAAAATGGGACCTCAAAGAAGGTTAGGAATATATGTCGGGTATGATTCTCCGAGTATCATAAGATATTTAGAACCATTGACTGGAGATCAATTTACGGCTAGATTTGCCGACTGTCGCTTTGATGAAGCAAATTTCCCGGCGTTAGGGGGAGGACGAAAACAAGCGGAGAATGTTTTATCATGGAAAGATGAATCCATGAGAAGTCTGGATCCGCGAACAAGTCAATGTGAACAATACGTTCAGAACATTATCCATTTGCAAGCTACTGCAAACCAACTGCCAGATGCGTTCACTGACATCAAAAGGGTGACAAAATCCCATATTCCAGCTGAAAATGCTCCGGTAAGAATTGATGTCCCTAAAGAGCAGATTGGACAATCTTCAGTTGAAAATAAGTCTAATGCACGCCAGAAGCGTGGTAGACCATTCGGTTCCAAAGACAAGAATCCTCGGAAAAGAAAAGGAGCAGCAAAAGAGAATGCTCTAGAGGATAAGAAAGCTCTTGAAGAGCAAACTGACATAACGATAGAAAATGAGGATCAACCAGAACCTCAGAGGACTGAGAATGAAGAAATATCTATCAATTATGTCGTGTCTGGAAAAAGATGGAACCGAAGTAAAATCACTGTTGATAATGTATTTGCTTACAATGTAGCCTCTGAAATCATGAGAGTACATCCAGAAGATTCAGAACCTACAACGGTTGATGAATGTAAGCAAAGAGAAGATTGGCCAAAGTGGAAAGATGCAATAAACGCAGAACTGGAATCTCTTACAAAGCGGGAAGTATTTGGAGAAGTTATCCAAACACCAAAAGGTGTAAAGCCAGTGGGAAATAAATGGGTATTTGTGCGGAAAAGAAACGATAAAAATGAGATTGTTAGATATAAAGCAAGGCTTGTCGCACAAGGGTTTTCCCAAAGACCTGGTATTGATTATGAAGAAACATATTCTCCAGTTGTAGATGCAATCACTTTTCGCTATTTGATAAGTTTGGCAGTACACCAGCAGTTAGAGATGCACTTAATGGATGTTGTTACAGCCTATCTGTATGGCTCATTGGAAAACGACATTTACATGAGAATTCCTGATGGGTACCACGTACCTGAAACACAAAACGGGTCTCGAGGAATGTACTCCATTAAATTGAATAAATCCTTATACGGATTAAAACAATCTGGTCGAATGTGGTACAATCGATTAAGTACATTCTTGATCAAAGAAGGCTATAAAAATGACCCTGTATGTCCATGTGTTTTTATCAAAAGGTCAGGATCTGAATTCGTCACAATCGCTGTTTATGTCGACGACTTGAACATTATTGGGACTCCTGGAGAGTTATCAAAGGCTATGTCCTTATTGAAAAATGAATTTGAAATGAAAGACCTCGGAAAAACAAAATTTGTTTTAGGTCTTCAGATTGAACATCTTAAGGACGGAGTGTTCTTACATCAATCTACATACACATCAAAGGTACTGAAAAGATTCAATATGGACAATGCATATCCTTTGAGCA
>JAYMSL010001342.1:0-17595 GCA_036897195.1 Plantago coronopus
GAGTGTAATGGTATAAATTTTGAAAAGAGAAGTAGGAACATGTGAAAATGAATGTCACACTTATTGGACCCCATAGTTAGCTAAACACAAGGAAGAACAAACCAACGAATGCAAACGAAGTGCAGCTCAGTTGGTAAGACGCTTCACTTCCAACCGATAGGTCGGGAGTTCGAGTCACCCCTTTGCCGTTTCAAAAAAAAAAAAAAAAAAAAAGAATCAAACCAAAGAATCCTTTTCTTAGTAAACCTATGTCCAACGACTTTGACTCCTCACACTTTGCACGCTAGCTTTCATTTTTGTAATTTTGTAATGGCTTATTCTTACTTATGTCTATGCTTACCTGATGTGTTGTTCCTTGTGTTTAGCTAATTATGGCATCGACAAGCATGACATTTGATTTCGACTTGCAGTAGGGCCTTCAGCCATTTTTTATGTGTTCCTTTCTCGGGTGATTACCCGAACTAAAGTTGTAAGCTTGTTTGGAGCTAGGGATCCTGTTTCGTTGAAATTTTTAAAATGTTCAAACTTTTCTTTTGTTTGTTTTCATATTATTAGTTCCGTTACGGTTGGTATCATAGCTTAACTTCAAACTCAAGCTTGCTAGGATAGGATCTTTTGACCTTTAGGGAGACGATGAGGAGTCAAAGTTCCTGGACATAGGGTTAATAAGCAAAAGTCTTCTTTGGTATTTGTCTCACTTTCACGTGCTAAAATTAGTCTTGTATTGGCTTCTTCGTTCTTATGGCTATGTGCTTACCTTGTTGTGTTGATCTTCTTTGTATTTAGGAAACTATGCCATGCAAAAGCATGTCATTCGTTTACGACTTAGCAGTAGGGCCTTTAGTCCTTTTTCATGTGTTCCTTTCTCGGGCAATTACCCGAACTAAGTTGTAAGCTCATTTGGAGCTAGATCTTTTTCCATGAAATTTTTTAAAATGTTCATACTTTTCTTTTCAAATTGTGGTACTGTAATGTTGGTATCAGAGATTGAGTTCAAACCCAGGCTTGCTAGGATAGGGTCTTCTGACCTTTGGGAAGATTGTGAGGAGTCAAAGTTGTTGGCTATAGGTTTGTCAGGAAAAGTCTTCATGAGAATTTGTCTTACTTTCGCCTTCTAACTTTCGTTCTTGTATTGGATTCTTACGGTACAGTTACAGGGAGTGATGGAAAAGGGACTTGGATAACAGTCATTCTCTTACCGTGTGATGATATAGTACAAAGTATGAGGAAGAGAGAGCAATGGTTTACTTTCTCAGGGATGCACATATAGAATAAGTAATTCTGAAAAGGACAACTAACCAGAGTTCGACTAAAACCTAATGCATAGTTGGATCAGTGTAATTTCTCAGCCCAACGAACTACCTAAAATGTGTGTTGTTGGAATGTAAGCATAATGGAATACTCCCAATGCAGTTAACACGTTAAACTAAAAAGAACCCAATATCAAGCTCCAGCTTAGTGAATTCCATACTATTTCTGCTTGAATTTAATTATACTACTATTAATTAAAACCAGCTGCTAAAAAACCATTGATGCACAAAGCCTTCATGCAATTCATACCCGAAATATCTTATTGCTATGATCTTCATGTCTCACAATGAACATTTGATTCTTGATAATCCTAAGCACAATTTGACATCTCCAGCAGATCATAACTAAGGCCAATATTACATCAACCTCGGTCTAGATCTTTGGCCAGTATAAAAAATTTGACCTTTTTTCCTCTTGTAAGTGCACAACTTGCATTCCAGCTCTTGATTCCACACATTATTTTTAATCAAAGGGATGTAAGTTAAGAAGAAATGGTAATTGGTGGCTTTGTTGGTCTCAGTAGAACAAGGCTACAAGCGGAGAAATTATGTTGCCTGAATTTTATTCTGAGCTCCTGGTGGTTCTTGTAACTGATTTGGGATTTTCCCAACTTAATCCTATGTTCTTGTTTCTATGCATGTGGTTTTTAACTTTTTATGTCCTCTGAGAAATGGGTAAAAAAAATTTGTGGCTTTATTCTGTTTGTAATCATTCAATTATCTGAGCAAAAAAAACCCATTCTCTCCAGACCAGTCATTTCAAATTATTATTTTTTTGAAACGGCAAAAGTTTTCATTAATTAGTAAAGCATAAGAAATGCTCGAGAACAATTACAATATGTCAAAGACATAACCAGATTAAACCAGGACTCAAACACTGAGATTAGCAGACAATACCTATCTGAACCCCCAAAACCGACTTCACCTAAACCAACACCCGGGCAACACCTAGACCTGCACCCAAAGATCTTTAACATTTAACTAAAACATCTCACACCATTCTGCCTTCAGTTGCCGTGTTCTTGGGATTCTGATATCAGGTGGAGACTCTCAATGCAGCTGAAAGATGTTGACAAAGAAATACTAAAATGTATCGCCAAATGTCAGTTGTTTTTCTTGTTCATAAAAAAAATTGTCTATATAATTGAAATTTTTTAAGTTAACCAATACCAATAAACTTCCTATATTTTCATTGTTTTTTCTTTACCTGAGTGATAGTAAATTAGTAACTCATCTCCCCTTTATTCAAATACAGTTTCATTAATTTTTCAATGGGAAGGTTTGGCATTTCCAGATGTTGGCTCTTTGCCACCTGCGTTTGTTGCATGCATCTAAGATTCAGGGTTTGGACATATTCCAATTATATGTTGTGTAAGAGGTCTAAAAAAAATAAGAGTAACTCAACAGCCACATGTTTTCGACTGGATATACAGCCACAGAACTGCTAAATCTACCATCAGGACTCCAGTTCTGGTTAAGAGGTTGAATTTATTTAATTGTCCATTAAACTTGATTTGTATACGTGGCACCAGGCAAACAACCATGTGTCCCGACTATTAAAAATAATAGAGTAAGCAAAGGAGCAAAGAACAAGTACAAGAACACGAAAGAACACATACGGTACATTACGAGACTATCACTTCCCAAGGCTCAGAAGTATTCCCATCCAGCCTCCCAGAGCAATGCAAGAAACCTCTTGTCATTGTTTGGAAGCACTGATAAAGTTCCAGGCATATTACTAGAAAAGCTGACCTTGATCGTATTGATCATTTCATGTACTCGCTACTTTGCTTGGCGAGAATGGGAACATTAACAGGCAAGATGATATCTAGTGGCATATAAGGAAGCAACAAACTCTTCAATTCAGCAGACCCAACCTTATGAACTTGTAAACTCCACAGATGTGCTAATATCAAATGTCATTTCCAAGATCCACCCCTTTGGAACATACACCCGGTTTATGGCAGGTACTAACTTAATATACCTCTGTAATCTGCTGAAACTTATTACTCCCTCCGTCCAGTCAATATCTTCCCACTTTCCTTTTTTGTAGTCCAATACAAAGCTTCCCATTTCCTTTTTTGGACATGTGGTCCCCAATCTTTATCCACTCATTAATTACAACACACCAAAAAGTACTACAACTACTCCACTTACTATATAAATTTTGTTTTCCTTATTTTGTTGACCAAAACTACAATGGGAAGCTTCTCCTTGGACGGAGGGAGTACTATATTTGAACATGCAATAGCTTTTCTATCTTGCTAACTATCATAATGCTGTTATTTTCCTAATTGAAAATGTTAAACATTACAAAAACATCCCCACATAATAGGCCACTAATCTACCTATCTTTATATGGTCAATTCTTAGTATCCATTTTGTGTTACCAATGAGGAAAGCTTATCTAAGGTGAAACCTATGTGATAAGTCTAATTTCTGGAGTAGAATATGAGAAAACCTACAGTAAGATTTTCTTGACTTATTAAACCAAAAAAAAAAACTGCTTCTATTAGGACATCATACCCCTAAACGGTGATAGATAATAAGTCCCTTGTTTAAAGTCTATTTAGACAGTGTTTATACTTTGAATAAACTTGGTAGTTCAGAATGTCACCTACTGGCAGCAGACTCTCCCAGCTGGAGATGCTGATGCCTTTGAACAAGGATAAATGCAACACAAAAAAAGAATCCCTTACAACTCAATTCTAAGGTTAAACCAAGTTCCGAAACCATATCACCATCTTGCAACAAACACCAACACCTTAAACCACTCAACCACAAGTAACTGATCGACCAACAATCAAATAAACGACTGGAAAGACATAAATATGTACCTTCTTTGTTGGCAGCTCATAATTGATCATAATACGAGCCGATACCGGGGACTCGCCAGCACCAACTAACGGGAGACAAGCATCGGTTACAACTATGACGTGCGATTTAAGCTCCTCTTTGTCCAGCTCCCCAATTTCATCTCTCCCTAATCTATTCCACTTGACAGAAGCCTGCTTAAAATCATCCAAAACCCGGCCCCTCTCCACTTCAGAAAGGTCACTATACTGCACTAGGAAACCAAAATCAACTCAACAAAGAAACACAAAACTATCATATCCATTAAAAAAAGCCAAGAAAATCATCATCACCAGTGAAGAAACTGAAATGTAAGCCGATAAACTAGCAATGCTGGAGCAAACAGCATCTAGCTCGTCGCGGGTACTGCAACAAATCACTATAGGAAGGAACGGCCTTCGTCCGGCCATTCTCAGAAGGTCAACAAGAGTTTCCTGTAATTGAAGGAGAAAAATGTGAACTTTTATTCTAGTTCTAGTGATAATCAAAAAGCTGAAAGGGTTTTGTGAAAAATACAATCTTGAATTGAGGCGGGGTAAATGTAAACATTATTCTAGTAATGATCAAGAAAGTGAAAGGGTTTGTGAAAATTACTGTCTTGAACTGAGGTCTGTCAACAGCAAGGTAGAAATGGGGCTGTGGAGGGTGGCGGAAAGACGACGGGGGCGATGGAGAGGTCGAGAGGGTTGATTCGGCGGTGTCCATTGTTGAAAAACAGGAAATTAACTCAAACTTTGGAGAAATTGCAGAGAAGATGATGAGTTGATGATTTTTGGTTTGTAAAAGTTGGATTCTTGTTTCCTTTACATGGAAGATGGAACTAGATGATGGATCCTTCTGAGGCACGAGGGAATATACCGGCCTGATTGGTTCTCTTTCTTTAACTAGGTAGCATGTTGAATTCTGTTTTTTCTTTTTTTTTTTAATGGCAAAATTTTTATATTATTAAAATGAAATCTAAAATATTATGAGATGACAAAAATAATACCATACCTAACAAAAACCTATCTGAACCCCACACCTGAAATCACCTAAAGGTCCTAAACCAGCAAACACCTGAATCATCCCCCAGAGTCTAACAAACACCTGAACCACGACTCGAAACCTGAACCACGACTCGACACCTGAACCAACAATACGAGGTTTATCTAATTAAATCTCAACCTCACACAAAACCCAAATTTACATAAACCAACACCTTAAAGACCGAACCCAACATCCAGACATGAACCTGACACCTAGGGCTACTGAGACCGGACCGAATTTCCGGTCCTCGGTACGGACCGGGACCGTCCGGTCCTCGGTCCAGCAAATCTGAAAATTCGGTCCTCGGTCCGGTCCGGTCCAAACCCGGCAAAATTCTGGTCCGGACCGAGTTGGACCGAATTTCAGATTTTTTATTTATTATTTTATTATTACATTACATATCTCCCCAAATCAATTCTGATTTCTCACAAACCTAATCCCGTCTTCCTCCTCCTCTCTCCAGCTTGAGAAGCAGCCTCCTCCACTCTCCAGTCACCCGTCTTCCTCTTCCTCCTCGCCCCTCCACCTCCCTCCTCCCACACACGGCGCCGCCACCTCCTCTTCCCTCACCTCCGCTCCTCCACCTTCATCTTCCTTCATTGCCGCGCCTCCACCTCCCCCTTCCCTCAAGTCCGCTTCAATCAACACCAAGCTCGAAGAAGTAAGTCTGCCTCCTTGCCAGGATGGAGATAGAAAAGCAAAGTGCTCTTGGATTTCAGAAAATATCTATCTTCTGTACTCAACCTCAGATCTCTTTGATTTGATTATTGTTGCTTCCTTTTTGCTGTTGTTGTGAATGAATGACTATAAATTTAGGGGATTTTCTATATTTAAGCTAACAATCAGATTAGGTTGTGCTTTTAATCTCAACCGTTGAATTTATTACAATTCAATCTACACCACATGATCAAGTACAATTCAATTAAACTAATTTCATATAGAAAACAGGCTTTTTTTGACGTATCTTTTCCTTCCCACGGCTATCTCTCACGACAAGCACTCACGACAAGCAGGACAAGCAGGCAACGGAACAGAGCTCCTCTCCTCTTCACCACTGTCTGCAATTCTTCCCTCTCTTATCTCACCACATCTCTGTGATTCTTCCCTCTCCTCTGCCAACACGGAATAGAGGTAACAATCCTACTTTCAGTATTCTGCCTGCCAAGTTTTTGAATCCCTAAAGTTTAATATGAGAGAGATGAATTACTTCTTTTGTCTTTTCACCAAATGTTGAAAATTTGAAGAAGCAAAATGTAGATAAACACGACCTTGAGACCTTGACTTGCTAAAATTGAAAGCTGCACTCTGCATATCTCCACAATTTTTCACAGAAGAAAAGCCAAATTGATTAATTCCATTTGCTTCAATCCAGTAAAGAAGAGGGCTACATAGAGACTATCCCGTTCACAGTATCATCTCTCGCCGTTACTTTCGAGGTAATTTCGATTGAAGCCCATGTTTCATTTCTTTGTCTAATGTTTGTTTTGTTAGTTAGTCTTTCAATTTTAGTTTACATGAAATCAGTCCTTGTTATATGAATCTCTTTCAGGATTGTAAATTATTGTCATCATCAATTGTGAGTGTATGTTTGAAGGGAAAACTGCTCATAGTTACAGGTCTGTTTGACAAATTATGGATGAAACTGGCAATAGATCAGCTAGTGATTTTAATCGAAACAGCAGCGATGTCATTAGCAACCTACATGACAGCATTATCTGCAACATTCTATCACGACTAACCACAGAGGATGCTGTGAGAACGAGCATTCTGTCCAAGGAATGGAGATTTAAGTGGACTTTGATTAACAAAGTAAATATCGATAACACATCACTCTCTGCTCAAAACAGCCATATGGAGCCAATTTTCATCAACTTTGTCGACAGGGTCCTAGTCCATTCACAGGACGCGACAAGTTTTAATCTAGTTTTAGCTGGATGGTATGGTCTAAGTCGTGTGTCAGATTGGATATCTGATGTATTTGGCAGGACGCGTATTAAGAGTGTTAGAGTAGTTTGTTCGCTAGGTGGAACTGTCTTGCCATCTCAGCAACTTCTCAATTGCACTGAGCTCAGAAACTTTGTGTTGCGCTGGCGATGCTGGCTCAGTTTTCCTGCCGTGAGTTGCTTTCCAAACCTCGTCAATTTGCAGCTTCATTTGGTCAAGATTGGGATGGAGGGTACGGATAGTGACACGATGCTGCTAAAGTTTCCCGTCCTTGTATCATTGAAATTGGAAGCATGCACATGGCTGAATATGAAGGTAGTGGAAATAAATGCTCCTTTACTCACCTCTTTCGATTGTGAGACACGATATTTCACTTATCGTGGAATTCATGAGTACTCAATCAGGATTAGTGGGGCGAAGCTAACCGAGTTTTGCTGTTTTGGTGGTTTGCCAGAAGACTATATTATCAGCAATAGTTCAACAATTTTATCTGCAACTTTCAGCAATCAATATGAGGTCAATGTGGATCAAAGGTTACTTGCAGAAACGGGTTTGAAAGCGCGAAGACTATTTAAAGGAATGTCGAGTTTAGAAGAGTTGACAATATCAGGGTGTATGGTGAAGGTCTGTTCTTGCACATACTCCTTTTGCATTATGTTGTGGTTGGATTTGCATTGTATTATATCATACGCAATGGCTTCGTAAGTTAGTTTTCTTAATCTTCTGTCATTCACTGTCAGGCTATTATGCAGTTAAATAGGGAAATTCGTCTTTCTCAGTATGACAAGTTGCATCGACTTAATCTATGTTTGCACGGTACGCTTGCATGGAGTTCTGAGGCAATATGTGAATTACTCCACATAGCTCCATGTTTGAAGTTTCTAACTCTAGATGGGGTAAGCTATACTGAACTACTATAAATGCTTCATTTTTTTACGTGAAAACGAGTGATTTGCAGATTTATATAACCATATACTATTTGCCTAACAGATTGGTTGGACTGGATATGATCTCGATGATGTGCTGGAACCTGCGCCGAGTTGTATTATGCATCACCTAGAGGAAGTCAAGTTCAAGTACTGCGAAGCGTACAGAACTACTCATCAACTTCACATTGAGAAGTTTCTGTTGGAAAATGCATTCCAGCTAAAGAAATTCTACATCGCAAGTTATAATAGTGTTCAGAAGAATGAAATCCTGGAGAAGCTATCATCCATCATTCCTGAAGCATCAACCTGTCTCCTATCAGTTGTTTCCGACTGATTTATCAAGATCTTTGTTGACAAATAGTCTCTTGTTCCTACCAGTTTTATTCATGAGGAATAGTAACGAATCTGTTTACTGGAATGTTAGAGGAACAGCAATGAATCTGTTGTTGAGCATTGTGTGCCGGTGCAGAATGTTTGAGTGTAGATACTGTGTTTCTGGATCTGGGATTTAAATTATATGCTGCTTCAGTAGTCATTTCCAATGTATCATAAGAACACACAACCTGCACAATGCATCTGTTTATTTGAATTACTGGAAATTCAGCATGCCTTAAGCTGGAAAACAAAGCAAGCGAGACGGAAGAGGTTTCTACCCAAGGCAAAAAGCCAGTAAGAAGCTACAGTAATTTTTAAAGGAAAACAAAGCCGGATTTGATCATTTGGAAAAACAGAACTACTGTAGCAAGTATACAAATTGTATCATGTTGGTTTCAGAAATCAGGATTCTGATACATATATCCTGAATGGAAGGGCTAATTCGCCCTCCCAGTTTGGCTGTCACTTCTGATTAGAAGTTTGAAAATTATTATCCGCGCGAGTCACTGGTTGATTATAATAAGAATATTGTAGTGTGAGGTGGTGAGAGCTCTAATGGCATGTCCATCAATTCATCTCTAAGCTCCCTGCAAAATCATAATCTAGTTGATCAATAGACCTTTTGGATTCTCAGAAAGAACAGGATAAACCTTTTGGACCAGTTACAAAGGAAACAAAAATTAAGAACCATACCCGAGCCAAACAAGTAGACTACCAGTTCCAAGCTAAAGGATAACAATGTCCAAAAACATTCATAAACCTGGATACAGATAGAAGTCTGATTATCCGCCACAGTGTGCAGAATTCTCTCTTTTCTAGTAGGGATTGTTGTATTTCGTGGCACTACAAAAGTCATCTTTTCTCCTAGAGTTTTAACGCCAAGGGATAATCGAGCAACATCCGTTAGAGCAAACTGCTGCAATTTCTCATTGCCTTGACCACTCAATATTTCTGCCTGCACTGAAGCACCATAGTCCATATATAGACAACAGCTTCATCAGGATTAATGTTCTTGACAAGCTCTTTCCCACTGAATAACTCCTGCAATAGTTGTTGAACAGCCGGTATCCTACTTGATTCACCTACAGTACAACTTCATTGACGCTACTCTTGTCCACCAGCCAAACAATTCTGCACCAGATTGTTCTTCAAGCTAAAGGATTTCTAATTTACAACTGAATCCATGCATCCTGCCCATTGATGCATGGTCATCTCCTTTGTTTGGACAATTCGGATGTCGACAATGGTAGATGCACAACATTTTGTTATTCTTAACAAAGATGAATTATAAATTTATCGAGTTTATTTAGTAGAAATCAATTTGGTACGTATATATGTTGTGTACATGATCACTGCACTAGAGGATAATTTCTCCATCAAACATCTCCTCGAGTTCCTTCTCATACTCAAATCCAGTTTCCAGAAGCTTCGTTGATGTAACGCGGGGAAAAATTCTTCGATGAACTGTACAAGGAACATGCATATGTATCAGGATTCCTGGACATGCATGTTTATTAAGCAAACACTTTCTTACTCTGGACTAGGCATCTCGAATTCAGGGTATTTTCAAGACAGAAACTCTGTCAACTCTTCTATATATTGAAGTATCAAACCACAGCAGATATATCTTCCCTTCGCCTCAGGCCCTCAGGGTATTCAAATAGGTGAATACCAGAATGTCTCTTTTGCACTCTGTTAATCATGGAATCAAAGTGAATGAATTCAAACATATAATGTGCAAAGCTGGATTTGCATCCTATCAGTTTTTTCCAATTGATTTTCGAAGTTAGTTGTTGATTGATCTAGTTGATTGGAGTAAATGAGTAATAGTAATGAATGCTTTATCAGCCGCATTAGTTGATTGATCCAGTCATTTAGAGGAAGCCTAATTATATGTCCATAGCAGTTTGCTGGTGTCGAATGTTTGAGTTTAGATACTGCTCTGGGTCTGGAATTTCAATTACACACTGCTTCAGTACTTCATTTGAATCATAATAACACAGCCAGTACAATGCATCTGTTTATCAAAATGTGGGAGATTCAGCATTCTTTTAGCTGGAAAACAAAGCAAGCGAGACCAGAGAGGCTTCTACAATTCTACGCAAGACAAAAAAAAAGGCCAGCAAGAAGCTACAATAATTTTTTTTCAAACGAAAGGAAAACAATGCCGGATATCATATGGAAAAACAGACCTACCAAGGATGGTAACTGTATCCGGTTGATTTCAGGAATCGGAATTCTGATACATCCTGGATGCAATCGGGATCCAGATGCTCTCGAGCTCTTTCATCTTATTCTTGCACTCATCAGTCTTGGCAAGTTGATTGTCTTCCAGCCATTTAATAGTCGATTCAAACACATTCTGCACTTTCTTCTTATCATCTATCGGAAGGTTAGAAGCAGCCTTCAAAATTTTGATTGTATTCCTCATGTCGTGCGCATAATCCTCCAGCGCATTCCTAGCATTCACTCTGTTCTTAAACTCTGCATCCTCTTCTTTGTATATTTCAGCATCTTCAACCATTCTCATGATTTCTTGATTTGACAACCTACGCCTATCATTGGAGATTGACATATTTTGCATCTTCCCCGTTGCCTTGTCCGTAGCAGATACAGTTAATATACCGTTCACATCAATGTCAAAGCACACATTAACTTTAGAAACGCCCCTTGGAGCTGCAGGGATTTCGGACAGCACAAAACTACCAAGTAAATTATTATCTACGCTTCTCGTTCTCTCACCTTCATAAACCTTGAACGTTAGAGAAGTCTGATTATCAGAACAAGTTTTAAAGACTTTTTCTTTTCTTGTTGGGATTGTCGTGTTCTGTGGAACTACTACACACATCATCTCTCCAAGAGTTTCAATTCCAAGCGATAATGGTGCAACATCCATAAGAACTACATTCTGCAATTTCTCATTGCCTTGACCACTCAACATTGCTGCTACCACAGAAGCACCATAAGCAACAGCTTCGTCAGGATTAACACTCTTGATAAGCTCTTTACCATTGAAGAAGTCCTGCAATAATTGTTGAATTTTTGGAATCCTACTTGATCCACCAACAAGAACAATCTCATGGACACTGCTCTTATCCATCATTGCATCTGTCAAACATTTCTCAACCAGCTCCAAACATACTTGGAATAGATCTGCATTAAGTTCTGAGAATTTAGCTCCACAACAGCTTACTATTTTCCTTGTTCCCAAATGCAGGAACTTAATGAACGTTCTGCAAAAGGTCGACTTAAGGTTTTTGAGTCATCAACAGAAGCTAGCATTTTGGATCAACATGTACAATGCTTGTGTGATGCATGTATACCATTTTAACTCTCTCTCTCCAGATTCACCAGTATTAATCATTTATCACCAATCGATTTACTTACCGAAATGTTTCCTGTTCTTAATTAGGGGTTTCTTCAGTATGGAGTTCCTCCTGTTTCCAGTTCTGAGAATCTGCTAACACTAATCAACAAGGTAAACCTCAGCATTCATTTCTGGCATCATCAGTTCCCTAAAGCAATCAAATTTTCATGTAACATAATTCATTTCTACAAATGAATCAGGCAACTCTGAACATTGGGGGTAACACGATTAATGCTCAAGCAATCGAGCATTTTATCTTAAGGAAACCATCTGATGCACTAGTCAAAGAGGTACGTCAATACACGAGTTGACAAATAGTTAAGCATTCAAAGCAGATAGCAGCTTTCCCACTAACCTGTTAAAATGCTGTTAGATTCAGGGAAAAGGCAACAAAGATAAGAAAGAGATGCTAGCGCGTGAACTCTATGGAATCGGAACCCCTGATCCAAATATCATCTTCGCCTTATGCTGTGGTACTCGTTCTTCTCCAGCAGTAAGTTTCTTGCTCATCTTACTTCACTTAACCACTCCTACTACTTAAATACACTACTGTTTTTGGATAATTTCAATATTCGTTCTTTTTACACGCCAAACAGGTTAAAATCTATACAGCTGACGGAGTGCAAACTGAATTAGAAAAGGCCAAACTAGAGTACCTGCAGGCTGCCATAATAGTGACCAGCACGAGGAAAATCGCGCTGCCAGAGCTTCTTCTACGGAACATGGATGATTTCGCGGAAGACAAGGACTCGTTGATGGAGTGGGTGTGCCACCAGTTGCCAACTTCCGGCACGTTGAGGAAATCAATAGTAGAATGTTACAGAGGACTTCATGGCAGCAAGGGATCATCAGCTGCTAGTGTGGAAAAGATACCCCATGACTTTGAGTTCCAATACTTATTGGCCATATGAATTATCCCCAAAGAATCTGCACCAACATTGTTAAATAAATTGCAAACACAGAAATGTATAGTAGCATATGATTGATATTGCATACACAGGACTACATAAGTCCCAGACCAGAATTAAATTGATAGACATAGAAGATCCATTGAACTTGAGTTTTGCTTCCTCTGTCTTTCTAATATATATTTGTTATGCTAGTCGAATCTTAAGTTTACTCGAATTGCATCATTAAGGCTCGACTTGTCTCACTTAATAGGGTTGACGAGTCGGATTCGAAATCCGTTTTTGTGCTGGGTTACCTAATGAGAGAGAGCTTGTCTCACTTTTTATAATCGGAACACAACTTTGCGTTCCATCGGGTTATGTACACCTCCAAAAATGTTACTAGAACCACCTCAACTTGTAATATATTTTTTAATCAAAATGAATATGTAAAACTTGTACATTGCCGATAGAGGGTGTTCGTCGAAATTTTAACCATTTATATACAATTGTACATAGTCGATCCTGAGCTCGACCTGGACTTTTAGGCTCACATTTTAGTAAACCGAACCGGCACTTTAGGCTCGGTTTTTAGTGAACCGAACCGAGTCTAGCTCGACCGGGGATATGTCTTACTTTGCTGGGTGGGTGAGAGAACCATCGGACCTACGTATTAGCCTATTGGGTGATCCTATTAAGTACTTTAAATACTTGTATAGTTGCATGTGACCTTGGAAACCGGAAGTTACAACTTACAAGAAACAGAGTAACCTGGCAGTGATGAGAGATATGGCGAAGAGGAAGAAGAAGAAAAATGTTATCGCCCCCACTTCTTCATCCGACAATCACATGCAAGCTCGAATTCAGCCCTCCAAGGGTCCATCTCCGACGAATTTCATCCCACCTTTTGGTAATTGTAACTCAATTCTTGTGCAAACTCTTTCAATTTTTGCTGCATGTTATGTTGTGCCCAATTTTTTCTGAATCAATTGTTGGATTTCCATTAGATTGGTTTCAAGTCTAATTAAACTGTGCTAATTTTTTTATTGGTGAGTTTTGAGAAGCAATTTGCATGAATTTTACCAGTAACTGCATTATAATGCTCTGTTTTGGTAAAAGAAACTATGGATTTTCTGTAAATTTCGGATTTTTGTGGATACAAAATCCTTGTTTCTCAATTAAATTTATTTCTAGTAGGGTTTCTGATTGTTGATTTCTTGTCAGAAGCTAACTAATGACTGTGATTTTGTGAATCTCCAAAGAGTTTAACATCTACTTTGCTTTTCATTCAAGCAAGTTCAGTAATATGTAGCCAGGATTAGCTGTTTAGTAGTTTAAGAAGGTCTGCGGTTGTTCGCAACAAACTCGTTTGGATGCCTTGTTTACTTATTTATTGCTATCACTGCTACTTCTGGATGTTATTTGCAACATTAGTCTACACTCTACAGATCATTCCATACTCCAGGGCTTATGGTTTCTTGAAAACTCGTTATTGTATGTTCCATTTTAGGCCTTTTACTTTGTCCTACTCCCTCGGACCGTTTAATTATCAGCATGCATATTATCGAAGTATTATATGAAGATATGTTGGTAGTGTTGTTTACTGTTGTAACATACTAAGGTTACGAAATCTGGAATTGGAATTCGGAAACTTGGGACAGGATGCCAGAAATGGCAAAACTGGGAACTCTTTATGGGATATGGGGAGTAATGTATATTAATGCATAGTGTCTCTCTTTTAGATGTGAATGTGATAAACTTGCGAACAGTCTTTACAACAGTTATTAAGTGTTTTGCATTGCTTTCTCCATCTTCTATCCGTGCACTCAGATTTCAATCGTAGTGTTGCATCTGTCAAAGCAAAGCATGGAGCGATAGAGAAAGACTGCATTCTCAGCTCGGAGTGCATGAAAATGCTGAACCTATATGGTATCTTGAAGATATTACATCAGCTAGATAACAAAAAACTGGACCAACTTGGCATAGGTTCAATAAAGCCTTACTATGATATAGTCGAAGATGCAGAAAAGGTGAAGATTGACTTGAAATGGCTTCTAAAAAGACTTGATGAAATCAAAGATGCCATCATATCAAGAGATGCAGTAAAGGTTCTAAAGGCTGAGAAAGACGATCTGGTTCAGAAAAGAGAGGCAAGGCTGAAAAGGCTGAAAAGACGTGGAGATGAAAAACTGGAGTCCATGGTGATTTTAGACGATCTGATAATAGAAGACCTGGATAGAAAAATCAGCAATCTAATGCTCAAGTTTCAACGTTTTGAATGCAGGACTCTATTGGATGAACTCATATAATTAATTTCCAGAGTACGGAACTTTCCTTTAGCCACTTTTTCCTCTATAGTACAACTGTGCATACTATATGATATATATGCCGGCTGCATATATAACCATAAGTATTTAGCCAATCTTATGTTATGATTCAAGTTTTCCGTGTTGTGATTGGCTTGGTCAGTTATCTACTGGAATCAATTTAAGCTAACATACTTGTGTCTGTGTCTGCATGTTGAAGTCTTGACTTTAGCACTGAAAGCAATCTATATATAATGAGATCTAAGATTACCAAAGAGTGGGGAAGAACGATCTCTCGTGGATTGTTTAGATGAACAATAACCCATGTCATGTTACTGTCGACTCTTATAATCTTTCTGGAAGTTCTAAACGAAGTTCTTCACGTGTTCTCTGATGCATTGCTTGCTTATTTAAATGTCATGAGATATGGTTGATGCTAGTTTCCTAAACTTCCTAGTGAACTACTGATGTTTCTTGGACTGATGTTTCATTATCTTCCAGAACCTCTTTCTTTTAGGCGATGCACGGAAAAAACATATCGATCGATCTTTGAAGGCGCATGGGATGGAGTGAGATCAGGGATTTGCAAGGTTTCATGTATTTTCATCTGCTCTGCCTCTGCGTATGAGGAAAGACTTCATTGCTGCATCTATCTGGCTAAAATTCGAGTAACTAAAATGCAGTTTGTTTCATAAAGTTGTTTAATATGAACACTTAACGCTTTTTCTCCGTAAATCTTCAGCGTTCTTGTATGTATTGTATATAGTCCTTTTGCTATATGTATGAAGTTAAAACTATTTAGGATTTCTTAAATTCACCTGAAAATTTTGAACTGAATTGAAAATCTATGAACTAAACTAAATGGACTGGATTTGAATTTAAATGAACTGAATTTAGGTATAAATTTATACTGCGCACCACTGAATTTGAACTTAAGGTAAATTGACTAAAATTGTCCAAAGTTATTAGAATTACCATAAACTTCCGAAAGATATCGCCGTTCCCAATCCGATCCTAATCCTAAACATAGTAGTACAATTATTCTTACACTAATTAGTTATTACCATATTTATGTGTAGGTTTCCTTAAATCTTTATTCTTAATCATTACCAAATTACTTTAACCTTGTGTTTACTTCTAGGGTTAGCCTGACCCTCTATATGTTAGGAAATAAGGTGTACCTAGGAGTGGATAACGAACGAATAAGAAAATGAGGAACGATGCTAGGAAGTAAGCTGCAAATATTTGGGGATAACGAATGAATAAAAAAATCAGGGCAGGGAAAAACATGAAAGTTCGGTTACCCAGATTGTCAATAATTATGACTACGTCCGGGACACTATCAAACCAGGATTCTGCAAAACAATGAAAGAATTGTAGGTATACAACTTCAATTCACAATCACTGACCAACTGTATGTACTCTATCAATGTCTAAAATCTCTACTAACCTGCTCTAGAACTGCTTTTGATGTCTCTAGCTGTCGTCTATGTTTTCTGTAGTGTAGTACAAGAATTACAATGGCTAACATAGTTATATATAGCTGAGACCATGCCGAGCAAGAAAGAAAGGAAACCAAATACCAAATGGTGTAATGGTGTAAGAATCAAAGTTGTGATGAAATAGGAAATAGGACTGGGAAATAAGGGTAACTGCCATTACGGTTAAAGATTAGATTGGGAAACAAAATCAACTTTTATTTTTAAGGATAAATTTACTTGTTACCAAATCTTACTAGGCATCCCTTTTATAATAGAGATAGACTTATAATATGTAATGATAATAATACTCTAGTTATATTAGATTTAGCAATACCAATTCCAACAACTAGTAAGATTCCAGTTGGGCTAGTAAACGTCTCCTATATATATCCCACAGTTGTCTTCTAAAATTTCATGACAATTTCAAACGAGCAAAAAAGAATATAAAATCAACTGACGAAGAGCCGAGTTCATACAAACCCATTTCATCTCTCTTTGGTTTTCTGTTTGCTTCTCTTTTTTCTTCATCACTCAAATTTAAGAATGGCTTTTTTTGCCAGAGGACAATACAATACAAAGAGATCGGAGAGTTCGTATGTAGGATTTTCCTTTACCGATCCTCCGTCTCCGCATGAACTTCCGGTGCCTAAGTTTTCAGATTCGAAAATTCAGAGTTCTTCTCAGCAGAATATGAAGAAAGAAATTAAAATAGAGCAACTGTTTACTAATTTGTCTCTAACTAACGCTCCAGGCGTAGAACAAATAATTACCGAGAAACGGAGGACTGAAGAACATCCGGAAGAACGAGTTAGCAAGAAACGGAGGACTGGAGATCAATATCCTCCAATACTGCAACTACAACTGAATTGCACAAGGCTTATAAAGAGTATTCTACGATTGGAGTAATTTACGTACACCTCTACAATTTTGGGCATTCCGGATTCGAACCGGCGGCGTCTATATGTCTTTTAACAATGCAGCAGGTGGACGTTTTTGTGTTGCTCTTTAGTTTAGGGGAATTCTACTAATGAAAGTACAAGTTCAAGTCATGTTTTCAGTTTTAAGTTAATCGTTAGTATATATTAATTTGTTAGTAGCGTTAGGGAAAGAATCAGTT
>JAYMSL010001343.1:0-17594 GCA_036897195.1 Plantago coronopus
AAAAAAAAAAAACAAACAAGAGAGATCTGTTTCTATAATATAAGCCCGCATGCCAACGTAACCGCTCCTGAAGAGTACTTATAAGCGGACTTAAATCCAAAAATTTATACACCAAAGACGGTCTATTTTACAACTAGTCGGCCCCCACTAACCACAAACGGGGTTTGAGAAATGTTGTCCAGGTGAAGATTTTATCAAGTAGCATAATTAGCATGGCAAAAATATATATTTCTATCTTTTATCATGCACAGGATGTTTACGTCACACAATATCAAGGTATGAAGGTATCGATTGTAAGGAAAGTTGTCCTTCTAAACTGCCAAATGATCAACCCTACAACGATAAGAATGGATGAAGCATAAATCATTGAACTGTATGCTATAATTCCATACCACCATCCATGAGCATCCTGCAATATTCTGCTGCTTCTGCAGCCTCGTCTTCGATTTCTTCTTCTGCTTGAGCTTGCAATGGGCGCCGTCTCATTTTTAGCCCTTTGACACCATCGACAGAATCATTTTTGGATTCAGCATTATCCTCTTCACCCTCTTCTGCATCCAGAAGATTCTCTAAATCTCCAGCAAAGGAGTCCAAGTCACTGTTAGCCTCAGATTCGTTCTCATTTTCTTCAACCTCCGCATAACAAAGACTCTGAATTTGGCGATCCCATATTTCCTGACATTTTTCTCTAGTCTGCTGTTGCAGCTGCAAGAAGGACATACGCTGTCCTCGAGCAAACTTGCTCACGGTTGTCGGATCAACCTTAACACCAGATGCAGCTTGGTCACTTGAAAGCTTACGTATCATAGCAATACGGTGCCATCTAGTTAGTTTTTCAATGTGATCGTCTGGAACATCGAACTTGAGGAGAAGCTACAAGTAAACACAGAAAAAATTACGATATTCCATTTAACAGCAAAAGACTAAAATAAAAGTAGAGACAATTGCTAGCATGTGCTCAAGATTAATACTAGGAAGTTCCCTAGTGTAAATAAAAAAAATCCAAACCAAGTCATTCATATCATGGTCGAAATTGTATAATGATCCAGTTCGGCAGTAAAGACCTCTAGAATCTAGACAAACTGAATCTTGATAGTTATCTATTACTACTATTTTTTTTTTTTTTGAAAGGTAGTTATCTATTACTACTATTATCGTTGATATGAAAGTTAACATATAAATGGCACAAAAAAAAAAAAAAAAAAAGCCTAAGCAAGGAGAACTCAGAGACAACTTAATGGTTACAGTGCTAATTAGGATCTGAACGAATCCCAATAATTAGAAGTTCATTTAAGGGGCACTGGACTCGACAGAACACTGTGAGTTTATTTGGTTCTCAATTAGGGAACTCTACTAGCACCCTCAATAGATAAAAAAGAGAGATTTTGCATTTGCCTATCAATTAAGGACTCTCCTTAACTCAGTCAACTCATTTCACTCTCTCTCTCTACCTTATACATCCTAAATATTCCTTACACACTCTTACACATTCTTACACTCATAAACATACCCCACACTTTTACTCTCTTAAACACATAACCCACATCTTACACCCCTACTATTATTCTCCCTAAAAAAGCCTAAAAGTCCTTAAAACATACCAAACACTATTTTAAAACTCTGTTAAGGACCAGTCACTATTCATCAACTAACGAACTCAAAATACTCTATTAGCTAACCTAGAACCAAACAGTCCGTATGAATTCAAAGGAATATTCTCGATATGTCCGCCAGCTGGACAGTTTTCTCGTGCCTCAATACATAGCTGATTAAAAAGCCATAATTCTTTAATTATGCTTTTTTTCCAAGCCTATCCAGTAAGTGCTACTGAACTCTTACACATTCTTTCCTAGCACAAAAAAGCTAAATCTCTATCTTGTACAAGTACTTGCGCCTCACCAAGAAGTTCAAACTTGCAGAGTGGTTATAAATTAGATATACTTATATTATATGTGGCTCCCCCTCAATTGTGGGGAGAATTCAACTCCTCCAGGGAGGCCCATCAAGTGTTTCACTTCGGAGATTTGAACCTGTTCTTTGCATTAGGAAGTAGCTTAGATCCCATGTTACCATGAAAAGCTCAAAGCTTGTGGAGCAATCAGGAACTCATGCATTTATATCACATCACCAACACTATTCTCCAACCTTGCATATGATTCCCACGAACTTGAGCAACTAAATCAAGATATTCGACTCCCATTCCTAATCAATGAGATTGTCTAAGAATAAGGGGTTATGGGAGTAGTGTAGAACTGTCCAAGCTTCCACAACCAATAAAGCGTCAAGGGACGTGACTCAGAAAATGTTTCAAGGGAAGTTGTAACTTCTAACTACTTGGGCATAACTAAAGACAGTAAAAGAAGAATAACACACCTCTCTTGCATTATCCATACTCAATCTCCGTAAATCAGCATCTGTGCCAGTCACTGTTGACCCTTTAGCGACTATTGTTTTCTTTTTCACAACTGAATTTGATATAGGAGCCTTAGGAGTCGTCCGAACATAACTGAATCCTAGCCCCCTTCCGGAAGGATCACCGACACCTGAAATTTCCAGCCGCTCAAGATTTTCCCTATTCTGAATATCAAAGAAAACATCAGTTAACTTGCACATATTCCTGAAACCTAATTTATTCATGTCAAATGTCATTAAATAGAGATCAATGAGCAATACATCCACTTCTTTTTCTTACATAAAAGCAACTAAAAGATACGGCACGGGCAAAAGCAAACATTTTCCGGTAATTGGATACAACGATACTCGAAGAAAAAAGTTGAAATGTAACTTGTACATAAATTTATCTCAAGACATGAAAGGAGGTTCATACCAAATCAAAAAGATATGCAGATCTTCAAAAACATGATAGCATGTATGAAAAAGCTAAATAACCCCTAAAAAAGCTATTTCTTTCATGACAAATAACCTGCCTGATTCGTAGATGAAACAAAATTACTACTCAGATTCCAAGGAGTTATCTGCAGCTCTCTTTCGATATGTGATGCAGCGGCTAAAGCAATTGCTTCATCTGGAAGCTGATTCATCGCAGCAGAAAGGCCTGTCGGTAGTGTCAGTTTTGTTATACCTAGTCGCTTCAGTCTGTACAGGCCAGCTTGCATGCTCTCATAGGCACACACCTAAACCAAACAGGGAGCAACATAAGAAACACAAGTCTTAAAGTGATAACAGACAAAAACAATTGCTATACTATTAGCAATACCAATAGCTTTTGTCCTTTAACAAAATGTGAATAAATTAAAGTATTGTTCATAAACATGAACTTTCTTGCTCAAATTCTGCAAATCCTCAGCACCAATCACAGTCAACCTTGAGACAGAATAGAAGGATTTATGGAGCACACAGCAAGATCCAGCCTGTTCTCCAGGCTGCTATTTAATGTATCCTTCAAAGTAAACATAATTGGGAAGTATATCTATATTATGTAGATCTTCACAAATGAAAATTATACTATTATTTTGGTGGAACTCCACAAATGAGCAACCAGTCATCAAGGTATTCAAGATATTTGGATAATCTAGATACTCACATTCTCCGGTGGCACCATCCTTCTTAGTTCTTCCTCGGAGGGGATGCGAAAATTGCGCTTCATAACCCAGAGAAATTGTCCGTGTGGTCCTTTCTGGAGGTCATGTGAGCCAAATTTTATGTCAATTTAAGAGTAATAGATTAAATCCAAATTCCAATAGATGTAAATATGTTTACGTCCACAACAAAGGACAAGACAGGAAGCTAGTAGCAGGATGCAGTACCTGCAAATCAGCACAGTTTTTCAGCCTCTTCCGAAGAAAAGCATCAGACAGACTAGGAAACTGTGCAAACAAATCATCAGAACGTATAGAAGGGCGCAGACCACGTTTCTCGGAAGCACGGAATTCTCTATACATGTACACCAACAGCCTATTCATGATGTAGAACTGCAGATTTTTTGACCCAGGAGACATGACCTCCATATGAGGCTCCTACAAGTTAGAATGTGAAAACATATCAGGAAAATATACACATATAAAACGTCACTCAAAAGAGGGAAGGGGGGGGGGTCAAGAGTATCAGGTCTGATTTTAATTCATGTGATAATACAAGTACTTGCAACATAAAAGTTTTGGAATTTCTACATTTAAGAAACCTGTCACATAATCTATAGTCACTAGTTCACAACGTGCAGAAGTATAGAGGATCAAACAACGAAACACCAAATACTTTAATGTTTCAGCTATTAGAGAATTAATAATGTATCAAGGTCTATGATTTGCACAAACATACATTTGACGTGTTCTGCGCAGAAAATGCTCGAAGCAGATATTTACACAATTGCATTTAATAGTGATTTTTTTTTTAAATCAGAAGGGAAAATGAAACCAAAAGGTCTCTCAGTGGAATAAAATTTGGTCCATTGGGTCTTGATTTGTAATATTGACCATGGAAGGGTCTTGCATTAGAATTTTCCCATCAAAGTAAGAGCTTGTGATAAATAAAAAAATAACTGGAAAAGAGAGAAATTAAGGAACTAACATGAACCCGAAATAATACAGGAACATCCCACAGATATCAAATTGGGAAGGAAGGGAGTAGTGTATTTATAGCTTTAATCTCTGAATAGCTAAGCCTATGGAAGTTGGATGATATTACTGATGTAATATAATAACATCCAAATTTATACTAGTTGAGCAGGAGAAATTTTGAAAGAGTTAACAAGATATGCAAAATCCTGCCAAATTCTCACATTGAAATCTTCTACTCCCTCCGTCCCACAAAACGTTAACCATTAGGTTTGGTGAGCAGTTTAAGAAAAGACGTTAAAGTAATGGAGTAAATGAAAAGGTAAGTGGGGTAGGTTACTTTTTGGTGATGAGTGGTGATAAAGAAGTAATATTGATGTTAAAATAATGGTTTGGTGTCTGGGGTAGCTTCCTTATATGGTAATGTGTAAACTTTTATGGGACACCCAAAAATGGAAAGTGGGTAAAGTTTTGTGGGACGAAAATGTAATTTCTCTGGAGAAACCTGTATTGACTTTAGAAACAACATTCCCGCACTTTAATTGCTCCACATGTCTTTTTCTAGATACAATATTTGCTTTTTTGCCTTTTTGCACAAATGTTAAGAAGTGTCAACAATAAAAGTGATTTTTTGGAATCAAGTTCTAAGTGGGTTATAAGAGTTTGAGTCAGGATGAATAAATCACTGATGATGTATGAGAGAGAATGGACAAAACCTTAGTAAGTGGGTGTAATCTGTTTCCTTGAATGAAAATGTAGAGTTATTTGAAAAAACGCCCATTATAGCAAAATGCAGTGTTTTAAAAGTGGAGAGTACTTAGCTATAGGCAAGACAACTTTAAATGTGTTACTGGGAGGCAATCTTGCCAAAACATTATCATAAGCATCAGATTACCAACTTCAGTAGAATATATACTTGAAAATAAGTCAAGGAATCATAAGATATAGCAAGTGAGATCAACAGTGAGGCACCAAATGAAAAGATACACAGTTTAATATGAACGTCAGCTTACCTGCTGTCCAACAACATGAATCTTGTCAATGCGTCTGATGGAGAGCTTACCCTTTGGAGATCTCACCAACAAATAATCTGTCGATGACACTTTGTGTGGAAATAGGGGTGCTCTGTACATGTTAGTCTCAATGGAAGACTGGCTAGAACCAGGTTTTATATCTCCAAGGAACGGGGATTTATCAGTGGTATCAAGGATGCAAACTTGTCCCAGCCCACTGTTTTCATTCCGCAGTACGTTACCAGTTTGATCGCCTGGAGCAGACTTTTGATAATATGTACATACTCTTGCACCCATTCCAGCATTGCCGAGAAGCAAAGGTCTTTCCTCGCAGTATCTATTCAAATCATTTATAACAGAAGGAAAATAAAGAGAATTATGAACTGTAAACTCCAACTCAAAAGACATGCAATATAAAAGAAGGAATAGGTAAACCATGGTCTTCTAGGGACCTACTCTAATTGAAAACACATACTTGTATACTTGTGTAGCTCGAAGTCTGCTTAAGGCTCTGTTCTTTTCAACTTCACTTCAGATCCATTAAGTTCAGTTCAGTTCCGAAATCCTCAGCTGAAAAGAACAGAGCCTAAATTGTTCCAATGTTTCCGTGGTGATTTCAAGCTCTCTTTCTTATAAATCACTATTACATTTAAAGGCTCGAGATATTAGAATTCCATTAAATGCTGCTCTAAATTGATTAACGCAACCATGAAATCCATGAAGTTCTCATCATTTTACCAATTTGTATTCTAGCACTTTCATGCAACTGATTTACAATATTCTGTACAATGCCTTGGGCGTTTAAGTAGAGATAACTAACGGTTATTAATTCATGGACACTCTATATCCCCTAAATTATATTCATCAAAATACAATTGCCAATTCCTAAATATCAGCTTTCAAATACTCTAATGGACTTGTTTCCACTTTTACAGTCAGCGCAGCACTACAGCGAGAAACAACACAAGCATTTTGGAGCTTCGAAGTAGAAAAGGTCGGAGCCCAAATGAGATTCGAACAAAAAATTACAAAGAGATAAAAGTACATAAGATTAACATTATAAGAGGATACCAAGAACTAGAAGGTCGAATGCATAAAAGAAATTTCAAATTAAAGAAGAAACAGACAAATAATGGGACAACTTACTCCATCAAGAAAACGCGTCCGTCTTTTACCGAAAGATCAGATTTTTTCTTGAATGCTCCAGGAGGACGGAGAGACTTGTTCTCGCCAGGAAGCTTCTGTGCCCTAGGCAACAGATGTATCTTGGTTCTAATAAGATGCAACACTGAATTTGGTCGAACATTTTGTTCAGCGAGAGACTTGCTGTCCTCAAGCTCTCTTCCACCATGGACAATTTTAACCAGCTCGGACAGCTTAAAATCTATCCAATAAACAAAGACTTTCAAATCGATGAAGAAGGCACAAATGTGTATACAATTTTAATTAAAAATCGCTCCAGGTTTAAATAAACGAAGTTTTGGGGTTAATCAGACAAACAACTGAAGATTCTTTTCTGTGCTAAGTTATCCCGATTAATCACAGTCCTTCATTAAATTATAAAAGGGAAAAGGGAGATTTTGAAGGCAAGTTGATAAATACGGAAATTTAAGGGGAAACGAGAGACAAAACATCACTAATTTACTCAAATAAGAAAATAATTTACAAAACTTCATTTATTAGAAGTGTGAAGTAGTTAGATAAGCTCAGGCATAATATGGAAATGGCCTACCCAGCTTTTTAGAAGCTTTAGCCTTCACTGATGAGATCGTCTCTTCAGCATCCACATGAAGTTTACTTCCTCGCCCGCCCAAACTCTTGACAATTATTTTCATAGCCCCTTGCGTTGCTAGTAGCCTGTGCTCCATGAATGGAACCTCAATATCATGGGGATACCATGAAGCTTTTGGCCGATGAAAGTTAGCAACATCTTTACTGCACTAGCGGAGATGTAAAATTGTCAACATTAAACAAGGCTAATCCGAGTATCAAACACATTTTCAAGCTCGTGAATAACAATCAACTAATGACTTCCGCATTTGTAAGTGCATTTGCTGCGTAAAATAAATTGTACATACAAAGTGAAAACTAAAGCAGAGTTCATGCACCCACGGGATTTTTATATACAACTTGAAACAATATTATGTGCGCTGTGGTGAAGATGATTTTTGTCATCTATGTGAAGCATCTAAAAAGTGAAAACTCCAAATGATGGATTGGCTGTAAATTCCCACCTTGTACTTAGGAAGATATCCAACTAAAAGTGTATGGAAAACTGCATATCCATTTGTTCAATTACATTGAAACATGCTATCTGAACTTGTATTTGTGTTTTCACACCCACCTCGTACTAGCACATGTCCACTGCAGCACTTGCATAAGCAAAGGACTCCATACTTGTGTGAACTTGTGTGTATAAAAGACATTAATCGTTTAACTTTTATAGAACTACTAATCATATCAATAACAAAATGCAACGCAATACCAGCCGGCCTTTCTTTCTCGTAATTCTAATCTGCTGCGAAACTAAGGCAAAACACATCTTCAATTTTTCACATATTATAGCACCTCCAGTATAACTAGTATCGTTCACTACCCCAACTCTAAATTAAAAGACAAACAAAAATCATAAGTTGAAAAGTAAGTCTTACTTGCTCAACTTAGCTTTCATAGTTTCCAGCTTTAGGGCAGGTGCTGAATGCCATACTTTAAGTCCATGAATAGCCCGCTTCTTTGAATGGGACCTCAGCTGCTGAGAAATTTTCCTGTTTGAGTAGAATTTATCATTGGATATATTAAAGCGCCCAGCAGATGGAACTCCATGACCATATAGCTCAAGTGAGTCCCCAACACTAGGAACTATTGAACGAGATATTATCATCGCCCCAGCATGAAGCTGTAGATGATCAGCATCTTTTGTATCCAAAAGTTCAAAAAGCATCTGCTCATCTTGAAGATCAAGAATCAGCTTCGGTTTCGTAATGGATTGATTTGTTTCCCAAACAATATCATCCAACCATGATCCTTCTAATACGTCTCTATTTTGTAGTGTAAGCTGACTAAAGTGGTTTATGGAATCAGCATAGAGTTTGGCTTCGCCACCAATATCTATGTCTTTTGCACCTGCCGTATCTGTGTCATCTTCCAGCCGTGATTCTAATCTTAATAGTTGTGGATGACTTCTGGTTTCTGTCACAAAACTGTTTTTAGAATGAGAATTCGCATCCAGACCAAATGGCTCAACTGAAACGGCCCGGATATTCAGAAAAGAGGTATGCTCTTTATCATGAGGTTCTGTTTGAATTTCCGGGTTGCAAGCTCGTATCGCTACTTTGAAATCCGTTTCCATGTCAGCTTGTGCATCAGAATCAGGTCCTGACAAATCACAACTTTCAACAAATTTCTCACTATCTGACGGGGAGTTACTCCAGATAATTTTTTCTTCCCAATCTTGTTGATCAAGAGAATATAAGTTTGGTGAAATATGATTCCATTCCGAAAAGGTAGGTACTGGAGCCCCATCATTCAATGGTTCAGCAGAAACACAAGAGTCCTTTTTTAGTTCATCAAGTCCAAAAGGCATTTTTCTAGTCCCAGAAACAACATCAGGAGACGCTGACTTTCCTTCGTCATCCAACATGCCATCTTCACTTTCCATATGGAATGGTATCCTCCACGGAATATCTTGAAAAGTTGCCTTAAAAAAGGCTTCCTCATCATCCTCAATGGTATCAGAAGCATCCATGGATATATATTTATCTATATGAATTGAAACAAAATATGTTGTGCTCAGTAAGAACTAAGACATTCAACTAAGCAAACGAACAAAAATAGACAAAATTTAGTGTCAATATTGAATTTGGAAAACGTTCAAAGAAATAATTAAGGACAGACTGGATATTTTGGGAAAATAAAGAAAGAAATTTCTATAGTATTTTATTTGTACAGTTGAGTTTAAAGATAATCCTGGCATGTGGAGAAACTTTTGTTATGTCAACAAAATGATACCTTTAGGTAATACATATCGGGATTCCCTTTTTCTGGACTTCTTAATGGGTTGGTGAATTCCAAAAATTTCAGAAAATCGTAAGATTGATTTGCCATCCTCCACACAAAGAATAGGAAGCGTTGAAGATCTATCATCACCCACCAAGTCCTCTGAAGATTCCGAGTCATCCTGCTCAATCAAGAATATTACTAGATCAGTCATTTAAACAACAAACTGCTCCACCAAGCAAAAATCACCAGGGGATACAACTGTCCAGGGACGAGCACATTTTACAAAATCTCTGTATCATCCATTAGATACATCCACAAAATACAAAACCTACACAGATAAGTAAAGTTTCGCATCATATACATAAGGCAAGATTGAACATCCTGTTTCGAGTACAACTTGGGGAAAGATGTAAGGTAAGGTAAGGTAAGGTAAGGAGAACCAATAATGCATGAGAAAGAACAGTACACAGCTCCATGACAAGAGAGAGAGGTATTTCAGCAAAGAAATGTGTCGACTATTCCAGTAAGTATGAACAAGTAATTGTGTCATCTTTCTTATAATAGGTCTAAGTCGAGTTTTATCTTCAATAATTGAATAACAGAAAAACAGCTTGTGGCCTATTCTGGCTCTTGGAAAAATTAAGACTTCCTCACTTCAGCAATTGAAAAACAGAAAGCACCAACCTCGTCAGGTTCTACCACATCCAAGTTCTCAATTTCAGGTACTTGCATATGCACATCTTCTGGAACATTTCCATCCTGAGAAACTGACTCGTGAATAACCTTCTGCTCCTCTGCAGGGAAAATAACTTTCATTAACCAACTGACAAACTTTCTTGCATTACTGTACCAATATGTTAGTTTTGGTCTTGACTCTCAATTCCTCTACTGAATGAGTAGAGCCATAGTAATTTTCTAAAATTGTTGGCATATATAATTATGTAATGGGGTTATATATGTACTGAAATAGGGTAAAGGGAGTACAGGCATAACTAAAAATTCAGGTTCATGGACTAACAACATGATTAAGTAGATCATAAATGACCTTTCATGTCCATATATTTTAACAATACTACATCTTTTTGGATCAGGGTCAAATTGCGAAAGAAAATGACTTTCCATAATTTCATACAGCATTCTATTTCCCTTACACTCAGCTCGCTAAGGCCGTTTCATATAGGCAATAGGTTTGTTTGTGCTCGCTGCTCAGCTACGGTGTTATACCATGCTATGTGCCGCTATTGATAAAACTTGTAATCAACCCCACCACACAGCACATGCAATATCAAATTATAACACTGATTCGCTATCTGTACCGTTACTTTGATACATGAACTTCGTATTTAATACTACATTGGAATTCAACCAATACAAGGCCCCTGAACCTGAAAGAATAACACACTGGTTGGTTCACAACGAACTACTATTCGATTAGAACCCTACTACAAGACAAACTAAAACTGTATCCCCTACTATTTATTTACTAAATAAATAAGTTCACTAATACTCCAAAACCTAAATACTTAAAATCCAACAACCCATAACCCTTGATATGTTAACCACCATATTACATGAGCTAGATGAGCAATAATGAAATTACTTTACAATGATATAGAATTAAGATGCTGAATGCTTAGAGGAGTGAACATGTATTAAATGAATACGGGGCAAAAGTTGAGCTTTAATGTGTAACAACCTGGCTTTGAAATTGATGGAGCTTCAATGTTTCCCTCCACCACCATGTTCTGGTCTTCAGTGTCATCGTCTTCATCATAATTCTCATCATCATAAACAGAAGTTGTATTCTCCAAAGTAGTTACTGAAACTGATGTTGAAAGGAAATCCTTTTTTGGCAACAGGAAGTCCTCTTCAGTTGCAGCCTGAACCTCTGGCCCTTCATACTGCTCATCTATGTCTTCGTAATTAACAGCATTTTCGTCCTTCTCGTCATAATCTATTTACAGAAAATGATGGTAAGTACTAAGTACTAATAAGGTGCCCCAAAAAAGTTAGAAAGAGTTTGTAAGAGCATGATCACATTAAGATTACAATTAATGCATGTATGCACACATTCCCACTGAAAACTAAGAAAGACTAGAATATCTGAGCACCTGGTGCTTGTATAGTTGAAAGCTATACCAAAAATCATTTCAGCCAGTCAAGTCTACAACTGGTTTTCAAAATGGGGCACTTAATTGCTCCTCTGGTGTGAATTTTTAGCACAATGCTATTCGACCGGGAGAACTGAAAAGCAAAGACTCAAGTTTATTGGTGAATTGAGTAACAGTAGGCCTGATTCGAACACACATACGCACATAATGGACAATCAGATAGAGGAGATAAGCTATAAATTCCTCAAGGTAAGTTGGTCACGTAGTATTTTATTTTTCTTAAGGCTTAAAATATAGTTTAATATCTAAAAAATGAATCGTAATTAATAACTAATCAAATGTTAATCCATAATATCATAGTTAGTACTATATTCTAACTGTTATGAACTTATGATTAATTCTAATACATAACTAAGATCAATATTAGTTTTAACTTTTAAATAGCCAAGTTTACTGGAGTAAGGGTTGCGTTCAAAGTTAAGCCCAAATCTTTAACCTACAATAAAATCTCGCTCTAAATCCTTCCTGCAACGACGAAGATGAAGATTTATTTTATCTTCTTTTTTTGGAAGCGGCAAAGGTGACTCGAACCATCTTGATTTAATGTGCGGAGAAGGTACAAACAAGAACAATACACACTAACAGGTTAGACATATCTGTTTGCATGAACTACTACCCAGTTATATGAATCCGAACGAAATAGATTACCCTGAATTGAAGCTGATTCATAAACTCTATTACCTACTTTTGTTTGCCTAGCCTTACATATTTGTATATCTATTATATAACCAATAAAGGCTTTGATGCATAATATTACCTAACTTTGAGTTCAGTTCGCCTATGAATATAAACGAAACTCCGTAAAAATAATTCCATGTTTAACATGTCCAGAGATACTATAACTCAAGGCTAACGATAAATTTGGTCGTAACATGCCCAGATATGCATGTCATGTGTCTGGCTATTGTCAAATACGAAGTTAACAGACGGTTTCTGCTTGTGATAATTAGCTCCTACTTCACTGCCCCCCAAGGGCCCAAACACTAAATACTACTGAGAATATAAATATGCAGCGCCGAGTATTTTAATATTTACAGTTTTGGGCTCTTCCGTAGCATTTCATGTATGCAACGCTACAATGCTCCAGATACTCAGAATATTATGAGTAGAAAGAAAACATAAGGGTGAACAGTAAATAGGATGAGTGGACAAATGTAGCAACTGAAATTCAGAAGAGATATTAAGCAATGTCGTTTGTAAATTATCACCTTCATCAATAGCATCAGATGTCGCCTTTAATGATTTGACAGAGAGCTGAAACAATGAAGAATTGGCATTAGTTTGATATCCCTGACAGCACATCAGCCGAAAGGGGACAGCTAGGACCAATTACGAATTCATTAGTCTGAGTTTCTATTAAAGAACAGGTTGTGACTATCTAAAGAATATACAGTATCTGGTTCAAATATCAGTTCAAATCTACTTACTTCTATATCTGTCAGGGATGTACCGAGCTTGTCAGCTACTGCAGCAAGATGCTCCTTTGCGTCCTAGAAAATGCCACATTCTAGCATTAGCATGTGAATTTAGCTGTGTATAATCACGAACTCTAGGGCATAGATACACATAACAAACGAGCATAAATCAGAGTATCAGACATTATCAACAGGCTATGGCATGCATGACTTAGGCACAGTGAGCAATAGGTCTAAAAACAGAATCTCTTTGAGGCATTGTTAGCATTGTTAATTCACAGAATTTTATAATTGAAAGGTACAGTACAGCAACATGATTTTGCTACAGACTGTTAACACAACAAAAGAACTGTTCTCAAAAACTCTGCAATAATCTGAAAATAAACGACAAGTAAACCAATGTGTGGTTTCTGCATGGGGTATCTCGTGGAGAAACTAATAATTGCAGGTTTTTAGAAACTCACATATACTCCCTCCGTCCCGCTAAACTTCATATATTTGTCATTTTTAGCGTCCTACAAAACCTCATACAATTCTATAGATGGTAATGACCCCACACCTTTTACTCCACTTTTTTCACCTTTTACAACACTTTATCATCTTTCAGAACACTTTTCGCTTTTGACTATATCTCCGCACCATACCATACATATGAAGTTTGACGGGACGGAGGGAGTATAAAATTAGTTCATGGTTTTAGTTCTTGTGAGCCAACAATTAAGTATTTCAAAGAGAGAGCACACCAGCAGTGAATCAGACTAAACTTAATTAAACTCAGGAAATGGACATAATGAAGCCACCAATCAAGGTTAGGAAAAGCTATATCACATGGAGAATATAATTTGCAGATTTCTATCTCAAGTAGATTAACTGAATTATGAAGACCATTCTTGGCGATCATAACCATACTAAATATTACGAAAATTACTGTAGTGACATGAGTTCTTTATCTCTTCATGCTCTTCAGATTTAGAATCTAATGACGTGAAACAAAACAACATTTCCGAAGACATTTTAAAGGGATAAATACAATAAAGCAAGTCACCTCATCAAGGTAATCAGCATCAAGATCACCAGAATCATCAACATTTCCAAACATGAACCCCAAAAGGCGGTTACCTCCACCTTCCTCCTCATACTCATCCTCATCATCTGTCATCAGTTTGAAATGTGGAAGGATAGAATGCCATCAATCTCACCGTAAGGTTGGTCCAAATTACAATTTAAAAATGAAACACAGACCTTCATCGTGCTCTTCACGAGGTGGGCTGTCAGAGTCATACCCCATCTTGTATTATAGATTCTCAACAGGAATGGTGGGCTTACTGCTCGAGGAAAGGTAATGAGTAAGAACAAAATATAAATGTGTTGCTCATATATGAATGACCATCAATGACATATGATGAACAGACAAGATTCTGAATAATAACATGGAGTAAGTAAGCATTTTAAGTCAGCAAATCACTCGAAGACGTTTTCGACTCATTCACCAAGAAAGACTGCATGAGCTCAACAAGACATAAGGCTTAAACCCAAGTGGCCTTAAGTGTGGGAGTGAGTGCAGAAGTTTTAAGAACCTTCAAAAGTACTACAATAGTAATATTACAAATATTAATATATGAAGTATACTAATAACTTCATCAATTTCAAAAATATGTCGTCAATATAGAATAATGTCCAAATATCGAAGTTTTTGTAACAAACATGTTACTTACTTACAATAAATATATCTTTGTAAACTACTTCATAATGTTATACGATAATTTGCACATAAAATCTCATTACGGTAATTCTCAGCCTTCCAATAATTAGTATAATCACTCGGCATCTAACCAACACATGACGAAAGTAATCGCTTACAATAGCTAAAAAAATCGTGCTTTAACGAACTGAAACAAGAAACAAAGAAGCCTCATAGTTAAATGTTGGTGGCTTGATTATTCAGAAGAAGATGATGAAGACCTGAACGGTGAGAGATAGTATACCCTAAAACAGGAATTAATAAATTCAAAAGTGCAAATTGAGATTTAAGTTTTCATGTTGATGTAGATTAAACCCCCAGACACGATGTCCACTAACAACATATAGTTCAAGCTCTCTTCTCACTGTATCATTCATTTCAAACAGTGAATCAACTGAAAAATGCAATCCTCCAAGAAATTATGAAAAGGACAGTAAATCCCAAAGGGCATACAATACATAAATATGGAAGACCCAGCACACTCCTTTCAACTGGGTACCTGTCGTCATTTCTAGGGGAGAGGAAAAAATGCAGAAATGTTACAAGTGTTTTCTCAGCTCACTCCATGCACCACTAAAACAGCTTAACCACTATAATTAACAAACTATACTCGAGTGGTAAGAGATTCAGTTCACTTAAGCAAGGTATCAAGTTTAGGCTCGCTGCTGGGAGAGCCACCCCCAACAAGGGCCGGACCTCAGGCGACCTCGGGCAACGAAACAGAAAAAACATTTTTTTTTTCAAGAAATACTCCTTCAAGCTGAAACCCATAATGCCCTGGCCCCAAGAACAAAAGCAAATAAAACAAAACCTACAGCTGTTTATCAAGTTTCAGGCCTTGTGAGTAAAAAAGACGCAGCTGGGAGAACAGCCCTCTCACGAAGGGCCCAAAATAAAGAACGAAAACAACCTAGAGATCACTGACAATTCCCTCTGCCACTAAACAAGAAATACTATTTTTTCCAGCTGAAACCCATCACGCCCTGCCCTCAAGAACAATAAAGAAACAGGAAACAAAACCTCCCCAGTACTAAATTAGGTCACCGTGGTCTAATTCCCCATAATAAGCTCTATATTGACGTTTGTTCAATACTCTGTACATCAATTTACAGGAACAGGAGTAGGATGCTATTGCTGACGAGTGAAATTAAAATTCACTGAATTGAATTCTTTGGAGAAGATGGAAGGATTCGATAAATTGGTACCTGTGAGATGCTGTGAGATGGAGGCGACTGATCTGGCCGACGGTGGCCGCCGGAATAAAAGAGACGGGGAAGACAATAGTCACGGCGAATTCACGGCAAACGGTAGTGGCTTCTCGGTCTGGGGAAACCGGTAGTGGATTTTGGAGAATAGATTTAGTGGAGTCGGTATTTATAGGAAACGTATTCACGGATTGGAATTGGTAGTGACGATCTTATGAGGTTTATAATTTATTAGTTTGCGAATTCTATTATTGGTTCGGAAGTTTGCCCAATATATATACTTCCTTCCTCCGTCCGCTTAAACGAGCCCCGGTTTAACTTTAGCACGATATTTAAGGATATTTAAGGAGAGTAGTAGTTTATTGGTATATAGTACAAGTAGTTTATAGTGAAGTAATTAATGGAAATTAAAGTAGTATAAATGGGATTGAATTGTGGTAGTATATTGATATATAGTACAATTGAGGTAGAATTATTTGATTTAAAATAAATAAAAAGTTTCCATTTTTGGAAATGGGGCTGGATTGAGCGGACGCAAAAATTGGTGGTTTGAGCGGAGGGAAGGAGTATTCTTTTAAGGAAAATACCTAAAAACAGTTGAGACACAATTAATTAATTTAGTTTGACCAATTCAATTTATTTTGACCATCCCTCAGTCATTCCTCTACCCAATTTCTCAAATAACAATCAGAGACCAATTTCTCCATAGAATTCATTCTTGTTCATGGCTTTCAAATAAATCAAATTCACTCCCCTCATACGTCTACTAGCCGCGGAGGAGGAAAGAGGAGGACCTAGCAGCGAAAAAGGAAAGAGGAGAAGCAAGGGAGACAATCAAATTTCTTCCCTGATGTCGACGAGGAGGTGGAGGGGTGGGTGCGTTGATGGAGCCGAACGGACCAAGCTATGTAGATGAGGCGGTGGTGGTGGCCGATCGGAACCGCACGGTGGAGTAATTAGTTGTGAATTTCTTACCTGATCACGCCGTGGGGGCGTTGATGGAGCCGAACGGACTAGGCTCTGTAGATGAGGCGGTGGTGGCCGATCGGTGGAGAGTGGAGTAATTAGTTGTGCACGCTCGATGGAGAAGAGAGAGACGGTGATATATTATAGATAGATGGAGGCAATTGTTGTGCTGTATTTGTTTTGGTGGGTTGAGTTGGGTTTAGGTTTTATTTTAGGACTCAAGGATTGGGAAAACGAGAAGGGTAATAGTTTTATATTTTCTAAATAAGTAAAGTTTGGCCGGTCAAGTCCGGTCTAGATTGGAAATTTTCCGGTTCAGATCGATGCGTTTCTGCTCATCCTTATAAAATTCTAGACTATATAAATGAGTACGCGATTATTCGCGTGCCAATAATACTAAAAAATCATAAATAGGCTTTCGACGGATTGGGATTGGGAATTTGGGATGATGGGATCATTGGATTTAGGTGGATTTTTCCTTTTAATTGGTAAAGGGCAGCGGCGGGTGACGGTGGAAGGGAAGAGGCTTGGAGGCTGGGCGCGACGGCAGGGGCAGAGGATTGGAGGCTG
>JAYMSL010001344.1:0-17591 GCA_036897195.1 Plantago coronopus
TGATACCGTACTATAAAGAAACTCCCTCCCGCCCTCCCTGTGTTTTCCTTACAAGTGAAGCTGTCAAGGGCCCAGATCTACAAATAATCCCCCAAAAATCTGTTTATTTGTTTCCTTTTTTCTTTCTAACCAAAGCTGCTCAGACCGGCAGCTGCCTCTAATAGTAGAGACATCACACTCACCAACTTCAAAATCTGTAAAATGTTGAAAAAGATGGCTACCACTCACAATTTGTTTATTTCCACACTAAAAAAGAAAACAACCATATACCATGAGTTGCAGCAACAACATAAGAAATTTATAAATTGATTACTATTTGCAACAAGTAAACCCTGTGATCATAGATACGAGTTTGGGATTCATTTCACATTCGTCAACAAAAAGTTAGGGGATGACACTCTTTTTATCTGCAGAAAACCGTGCCTATAACATTACAATGATACATAAGGATCTTCAGATAGTCATTATGTTGGACATTTATTACGTTGATCAGAATTCATGAAACATAGTGTGAGAATCCATTTCAGCAAGGACAGCTTAAAATATCCAACAAAAGAAACAGTGGAAGAGGAAAAAAAAATATGTTCCCAATTAAAAAAAAAACATTTCCTGGATATAGATGCATTCACTGACCTCTGCAGATTCTCCCAATGCTGCTCGAGCCTGTCCACGTCGTTTCCAAGCCTCACCAGCTGATGGGTTACACTCTATTGCCTATTCAAATTAAACACATATAACTGCCAAGCTCCAGGATTACAAGTTTGCAATTGCACTGATATGGACAGTTGAGCATTACCTTTGTAAAATCTGCAATAGCAGAATGTAACTCTCGCTGAAATGCATATGCTGTTCCCCTTCCAATCAGTGCCTCAGGGTAATCAGGTTCCTCTTGTAGAATCTGATTCAATAACCACATCACATAGACTGAATTATAATTGAGCCATTTTTCCATTCCTCTCTTTCAGTTTCTAAAAGAAATTCGGGTTTATGGCAAAGAAGACAGAAATTAAAAGAGAGGAGCAACCTTATCAAAAATGGATACAGCAGAAGAATAATTTCCGTCATTAACCTGAAAAAAGAAGAGAAAAAAGAATTAACCAGTGCATGACCAGAGCAGTAACAACATGGAATCCGGGTAAAGCTGTTGATTGGCAATGCATCAATACCAAATGAGTGAGATCAAGAAAATCTCGACTTCCTTCATCAGGTAATGTCGATGATAGTAGCAGACGTTGATAACATTTGTATCTGTGATGGACTGGTATTCATTCAGTAATGTTCATTGTGAACTGATTTATGTCTATAAGAGTACAATTCGAATTAGATACGGGTTTATAGGTGTTCCAACATCACAATGAAATGAAGTGGCGGGACTAAAAACCACCCGACTGATTGAAGAAGCGGCCTCAGAAAATATATAAACCCACCCATGAAATCACAATGATTGAGCCATGTAAGCTCATCACAAATTTTCAAATTCCATCATAATAGGAATATATTTTTCTAATCTAAAAACGTAGTTATTATAACAGTAATATTGCAAACATATTTTCAGAGTGGAAATTACTTTCCTCAAATGTTATGACTTCAGTTCTTCACAGACCTTGTTTACTAAACGAAACTCTCAGTAAATAATAGTTACTACCTTTGAGTGATTAAAGAACAACAAAGAGCAAAGACAGAAAGGACGACTGGATTAGTTACTAAAAAGAGAGAACATAAAAGCAAAACATAAAGGGTGGGAGGAAGGAGCAAACAGTGAAACACTAAAGTTCACTCCAAATAATAGCAAGACGCCAACACAACACCATAACTATTAGTAGCAAGAGATGGAAATACTCGAATCAAGAGCGGAACTGGGAATGTACCTGAGCAATTCCCCTTGATAATCTTAAATCCACGCTAATTGACTTGTTCTCTGTTAGTCTAGCAACACAGAACTTCTTGTTCTTCTTGGCCTCCAATATTCGATCTTTAACTTCACCTATAGTTAAAAACTCACTGGAGGTATCAGAAAAATCACCAGATTTACTGAAGGAATTAGAAGAATCAGTGGCCATCATATTCCTCAACTCAGGCTGTCCCCCCAACTTGAGCATTACATTGGTTTTAGTTGAGTGACTATCTTGTGTTCCGTTAGATTTGGTCGGGAACTTCTTGCTTTTCTTGGTCTCCGATATTCGATCTTGAACTTCACCTACACTTACAAACTCACTGGAGATATCAGGAAAATCACCAGATTTACTGAAGGGATCAGAAGAATCAGTGTCCATCACATTCCTCAACTCAGACTGTCCCCCCAAATTGAGCATAATATTGGTTTTAGTTGAGTGACTTTCTTGTGTTTCGTTTGATTTGGTGGAAAACACATTCTTTCCCTTGGCACTAAAGTGCACTCCATTATTTAAATTTTCATGGGTCTCGATCTGATCAATTGGCTTGCTACCACTTTCAACTTTTCCATTTGATTCGACATGGTTGTCAGATTTTCCACCTGACTGGAGTTTAATAGCAGAGTCGGGCGTAGAGTTAGAACCAACAGACTCGATCATGTGATTTGAGAATGTAACAGAACTATTTTGTTTTGCAGTTTTCAAGAGATCCTCCAGCTCCATGAGTTGTTTTATGTCAGTGGACTGACAGGCAGCATGCTCATAACCTTGTTCCCAAACTGTGAGAGCTTCCAAATTTTTTCCCATTGCAGAGAATGCACGACCTATAAAACATTACCAGATCAGACCAGTTTAAAGATATCTTAGCACAAGGTTTAATAGTGTAGTACGCACATTACAAACTATGAGCCTATAACTGAAACTGCCTGGAAGAATTTCTCCACAAAACTTTCAAGAATACTGTAGAAATCTATTGATCGATGTGTATTGAAAATGGAATGAGCCTTACAAACAGGGTTAACAGCTTTGATGTTATTCTAGATAAACACCATATTGACAGATTCAACAAAAACCCACGGGTCCAATTATGCCAACAAAATAATAAGTTGGGTGTCTGGTCACTGGTGGATTGAGTTGGAATATGGCAAAGTTGTATGGAAATGGACATATATCAAAGTCACATTTTTGTAATGATATTGTAAAGCCAGATAGTACATGTGAATCTGGTAGAAACATTTATTACAGGATTACTGCAACTTCCATATTAATCAAGTAACCAGGACCCTCTGCAATAGAGAATGTCCATGCACAAAGAAACTGAGAAGTAACATGATAATTGCCATGTATATCATGCAGTACAGATGCATTGGGTACAGAGCATGCGGAGAATTTTGTCTGAAAACTTCTATTATTAAAAAAAAAGACCATGCAAAGAGGAGAGAGTACATCAAGTCTCCGTTTATAAGGCGTGAATATGCATTGTCTGGACTCTGGAAGCGCATGTCATGATAGGATAGTGTGAAGGCGTCAAGTTCTCACTTGCAAAAGTAGTCAAGACATTGCTTAATATTACATTGCAACAACAATGCTAACTTTACTCAGAGAAGACCGTTGGCGCCATTAGTCAGTCATTACTGTTTTTCATTCACATATGCAAGAAGAGTGTCGGCATATATTTTTTAACAAATCCTCATCATTCTTGTCCTTTCAGGAGTCTTCAAGATAAATCTTCAGTAGGTCAGCATTAAATATTTGTCGTGTAGTTTTGTCCTTTCTATTTTGTAACAGTATATCTATGTTAAAATAAATGCAATGGATGGTAATGGTATAGACATTATAACCATATTTGTTCTTGACACTGCATTATAACTGAAGGTTGAAAGACAGAGGAGCTAAACTACCAAACTAAACTACGGTCAGGCTCAGACTGAAACATCTTCTTTTTCAAACTTGAATTTGCGAGCGTAATCTTAAAAGGTAATGTGCGGCTTGAAACAACTTGACTTCAAGACTGAGCACACACAAACTATAACATTCAACACTGTCGTACATTATATAAAATTTCAAATGAAACCATGTCATGCTCAAGCTACTCTAGGCTGATATTCAAAACAAAGGCTTCACACTAACCAAACATATGCAGAAACAGGAACCGAAACATAAATATCCAAAAAAAAAGCGACAAACTTCCACTTCCAAATCTTAGAGTTGTAACTAGACTAATGTAAAAAAACGCAAGCAGAGCGGGACTGTGATTAGCTACTCATAAAGAAAACTGAATTGTAACCGACACCAACCTAAACACTTTGTAACCTCAATTAGTTACAGTTGACTCCTCTCTTTTTATTTCCAGAATCACTAGACAGTCAATTGACTTCAGTTCTCTACAAACTGCTACTCCGCCTCACATTTCACTAAGCTACTTCTCCTAAACACAGCGTCTAATCAACCAAACACATACACACACACAAACAAACAAACAAATAATGAAACAAAGATGGAACATCACGTCACCTTTCAGAATATACGCTTGAAGAAGCTTAGGATCGAGCTGCAATGCCTTGTTACAGTCCTTGATCACATGCTTATGCAGCTCCAGCTGGCTATAGCAAAACGCCCGATTGCTAAACTCACACAGCAAAATCAACAGATCAGCTCACGAATCCAAATCGAATAAGCAAGAATTACCAACACGAACGCTGAAACGTAACAAATTAAATCGAGAACTTGAGTTTACCATAGGTCCTGAATCGCGCAGGACTGAGAGAGGAAGGAATCGAGGAGGCGAATGGCCTTTGACCAATCCTTGGAGCTACAAAGCTTCGCGAGCTCAAGCCGCTCGGTTACAGGCGACGCCATTGGATACGAAGAACCAAGGGGAGTGAGCTGGCGGATCGCGAGATGTTTGTGTTCAGTAGAGCAGAGGGGCTGAAATACTTTGCTTGTGTTTTCAGGCGGAAATTAGCGACAAACAGGGATAGAGAAGAAGAGGAGAGGGAGGAAATGAGATTTTGGGAAAAGGGTATTTGTGAAGACTTTGGAACTGAGATTTTCCTAATCTCAAAGAATTGCATATTTCGACATCCAGTTTTCAACTTATTACATTTACACCCTGAATTTGTAGCAAACAACTATTTACTCGTAATTATATTACACCGTGTAACTTTCTATTCAATTCGCTTATAAATCTATGAATGGTACTAAATATACATGAATTGAACCGAACTTATTTCAAGTATAAATTTCAACTGTCCAAACCTTAACTAATGAATTTAAGGTGAATTGAATAAAGTCTTGGACACACTCGTTTGTTGATAAGCAAAACATTTATGTTGACATAAACATATGTATTTCCCTATACAACATAATATATGTCTAAGTATAGACGGTCTAACACAAGATCCTGCCAAAAATAAAGTTTTCCACCTAAAATTGATAACTTGTGCGGTTTCCCACTTAAATTTTATGTGGTGCACACTCCTCTCTTTAAGTTTCAAATATCGTGCACTATATCTCCCCAAATTTTAAATATTTTCATATATATGCAATTCAGTAACAAAATTACGACCATAACTCACACACATTGATGAAGCAACTCTTCACACTTAAACTCCACTGGGGTGTGAATATAATCGCCGCCTAAAGATACAAAAGATCTAATAATTAGAAACTTCGGGGGCGAGGGCGGTATCATGTATAAAATATAAAGATTATTGAAATTTACATATGCACATCATCATGGGTGAAGTGCATAAACAGTCCTCCTTCAAGCGATCTCTTTTTCATCGGAGTTCTATATAATAACTCACAACATGTTCAAGTATCATAATTGTAAACAAATGAAAGATCAAATATTACCCAGAATTTAGATAAAATTAGTGTAATGAATTGAGAAGCAAACTGTCTACAACATCTTCAAATGTAAATTGAATTGGCAATAAAAACCAACTTGTTTTGGGTATTTTTGTGTCTAAGAACCGAAATATAAGAAAGCTTATAAAAAACACAGAGTCTTTAAGTATAAATAGGTGAAGAGACCCAATATGGACTGAGTTAGGAATCTTCCAAAAATAGAACATCTTGTGTTCGCAAACGCGTTTTTACAAGTCTTCAATGTATTGCCTTCGCAAGCAAATGTTGTGTTCGCAGGATCTTGTATTTCCAGCTTCATGCATCCGCAACCAGATGTCGCTCCTGCAAGCTAATGTTGCGTCCACATCTTTTTTACTGCACTCGCAAGATAAATATGGTATTTAATTCTTGCGAGCACAAGACCTCAACTCCAGTAAATCTTCATGAAAAGAAAAATGAAATTTTAACCTCGTCGGTTTTCCTAATTTGGCCTTGGTGCATGTGTTTTGCCTCCAATAATCTAGATGCTCAAAAACTCAGCTCCAATCAAAGTTGTCCCGACTAGAGCTGAAAACAGCTCTAGCGGAGCTGTGCAAATATCTCCTTCGAAGTTGAGTGGGAGCTTCCCTCGAGTATGCTTTAAAGCTTCATTTTTGTGTTATTACTTGTTTCAATCACCAATAAAAAATTAGGGATCTAATTTGAGGTTTTTAAAATTTATGGATGACTAAGAATTAGATATTCTTGAGGGACTTATATTACAATTTGTCAGAACCTTTAGAAATTAAAAATGGAAAATTAAAATAAAGGAATAAAATAAAAGGGAAAATAAAAGAAACTCTAAAAATTCAAAATATTAGGCATTTCAGTAAATAAATGGAACTTTGATGGCAAAGTCATCATAAAGCAAATTCTTGTCATCCTAAAGTTTGATTTTTGGGTGAATTTGTAATTATTTTATATTTGACCGTGTAAAATTTGGACGGCCTTATAATAGTTCAAAATTGATGGACTAATCTATTTTTGGAGTCGGACTGAAGGGGGTGCTTTATGTGATTCACATACTAATCTATTGACCCGGGTCAACCCGAGTAAACTCCTACATTAGGATTCGGGTTTGATACCGGGTCCGGATTTTTGAACACAGTTAACACCCAATAAAAGAGATCTAACGTTCCAAAGGTAGTTGCTTTGCATTTACATTTACCAATTCTTGCATATATATATATTGACATTCAAAAATAGATTGTAGTGGAACTTTACTCAGGATGGCAATGGCTTTAGTCATGATTTTTTATTAATGTTACACCATGCACATTAAAACATTGGAGTACTTTTAAGTCCATAGTGAGGTTAGTGGACACTTTGTAAATATGAAAACTTATCGAGACTACCATAAACTTCGAAATATGATGTTCAGTCTTTGAGATGTTCTTTTATTTTAAAGATGTTGCAACCACTTTAGTAAGGAGACTACACTAACAGGAAGAACAATCATTGTAGACTTGGTTAAACTTCACACGTTTACTAAGAAGAATTTTTTCCACATAAAGTTGTCTTTAAAACATACTCTATAATTCAAGTGAAAAATATTAGACAGGGGTTGATTAATTCTCAAGCTAACTGAGAAGACAGAGAAGTAAGAAGTAATGCACGTATAGTCTAACTCGCTCTTTGAGAGAAATAAATAAATTTCCACTAAGTTCGTCTTCGATGAACAAGTGAAATTAAATTACATTAAGCTCTCTTAAACCTGGCTCACTGAAGAAGTGATGTCCAAATCTTTCTGAAGAGGCCTTGTGAAATATACTCCCTCCGTCCTCCCAAATGAGCTCCATCTTGACTTGGGCACATTATTTAAGAAGAATACTAGTATATTGGTATATAGTACAAGTGGGGTATAGTTGAGTAATTAATGAAAGTAAAGAAGTATAAAATGGGTTTGAATTGTGGTAGTATATTGATATATAGTACAAGTGGGGTAGGAGTGTTTGATTTAAAAGTAATAAAAGATTTCCTTTTTCAGACATGGGGCTGAATTGAGCGGACGCCCGAAATGGAAAGATGGGGCTGAATTGAGCGGACGGAGGGAGTAAGACCACTCATGGTATACTAGAGTATTTCAATAAGAGGGGCGGCGCTTGGTCCCCGGCTTGAAGGTGGGTTCGCTCCCTACGCTAACATATACATTATCTTAAAATATCTACACTAAAAAATGTAGATTACACATTCAAACTAAATTCTCCAACAATATATTCACACACTAAGAGGAGAACGTTAGATAACCAATCAGAAAGCAAACAAAATTGAATTAGTTATTGTCACAAGGTTTTGAATGCATGAGGATGAGGTGAATGGAAATACTTGCAATATACACATTACATGGAGCAAGTGAAATTTCCTGGAAACATTGCATAGGACATATATAACATAAGCGATACTATTGCAAAGGCCAAGGGCTAAAAATATATCAAAAGCTTAACATCAAACACATACTTGTCATTTGTCAAGCATCAAGAATATCATGATTTATATGCCTAATCAGCACCGGGATCGTGGTCTCCGGTGCACTAAGCTGCGGAAGGTGGCCTTCTGTAGGCATCACCTCAACAATCGACTTCCCACCAAGGTTCTGGTGGAGATACTCTGCCACAGCCACCGGTACAGCCAGGTCCTTTGAGCTCTGGATGATGTGGCAGGGCACAGTAACTTGCTCCAAGAAGTGTCGTAGGTCAAAGTTGAATATGGTCCTGAAAACACTCAAGGCTATATCCGGTCGCATGTTGAATAGAGTCCGGCTGAATTCCTGAATTGCCACTGAGTCCATGTCTCCTCCCACTACCAGGGGTGCGAACCCAGAGACCCATGACTTGTAATTCGTTTCCATGGCAGTGCAGAGTTGGTTGATTTCATCTTTCTCAAATCCTCCATAGTAATCATCGGTGTTAATGAACCTAATTAAGCAAAACATCAATGGTAAATGTTCATCAACAAGGAAAGAATTGGCAGCTAAGATTAAAATACTTGCACATGTTTTTATTAACAGAAAAATAGCTGTAATCTGAAATTCAAACAGATGCATATCTGCTCACGTCCATTCTTATCTCGCATAATAGCCCGATACAAAGTTATTCTGAGAAATGCAATCTAACATTTGGCTTACGCATTACCTCGGACCGGTTAAGTAACTATAACAAATTTTAAGACAATTCTTCTCCGAGAATTCCCACTAGAAGTACAGTTTCCAAAAATCAGCATTCAGTTTGCATCTCTGTTTTACTAATGTAAGCTAAAGGCAGTAAGCGGTGTCAGTATTCGAAATCAACTTAGTACTTGAACTACTAATTTCGAAACTCTGTAAATAATCTTTAGACATCCGAGTCTTCAACTTGGATATTCATAGCTATTCGTCATCATGAGTTTATTCGAATGTTTTTGTTTTATGAGTTACACTATACCAAATATACAATCACCCATGAGGTACAATAATATCAAATATATAAGCTAAATTTGCTGAAGCTGACCATTTAACCAAAAGAAAAACTATTAGGACAGATCACGTGTTTGAGTGAAAACTATACAAACACCACCCAAGTGCTTAGGAAAAACTTGTTTCTCACAATTCATCATTGTATTTCAATTTCAGCTAGATTTATCTAGCATCTAGCATAAGTTTCAGCTTCCTTATTTATCATAGCTACACTGTTATCTCATATCTCTAACTATAAGGTGGATTTATTATTAAGCTACTTTTATTAACCAAAGCCACAATTTTCAATTTATCAATGATAATATACTAGATTAAAGCTTATAATCGGATAAACTAGTTGACCAGGTAGCTAAAAACATATAGTACTCTATCTAGCTTATTTAAGTTGGGTTTCCATATAAATTATACTACATTATATATAGACAAAGATGAATTCGACAACTTTTAAGTGTATAATTCAACAACAAATATAGGTCGACAGGTCGATCATATACTTATGTTTTTGGCAGTAACACCTCAGTTATAGATAGACATATAAAAGAGATTAGAGGTTCGGTGTTATAGTCAAGAACATAAATCGGTCTATATTTGGTGTTATAGTCAAGAACATAAATCGGTTTATATTTTAAGTTCAACGCAACACAATGCAACAGATCATACACAATCTCTTACTTTGTTCAAAGGAAATGTTACCAATTGCAATGAACTTTCAGTGCAAAATTCAACATTTTAACAGAGAAGACCAATTGCACACAGTATACTACCTCGGTGAAGCAGAGATCAAAACAAGCTTCCGAAAAAGATCAGGCCGGAAAATCGAGGCAATCACCCCAGTCATCGACGAGAGCGAGTGGCCCACATAAACACAGTCGGTGACACCAAACTCCTCCAAAATAGCAAGCAAGTCATACGCATACCCCTCCAGAGTAGCATACCGATCGAAATCGAAGTAATCGGGATTCGTCGTACCAGCGCCCATGTTGTCATACAGTATCACACGGTAACTGTCGACCAGGTGCGGGACCAGATGCTTCCACACGGACTGTTCGGTGCCGAAGCCGTGCCCGAGGACTACCGTCCGGTCGCCGGAGCCGACGACTCGGACGTTGTGTGCTGATTCGAGAGAGGTCATTTTTTCAGTTTGTAGAGCTTGAAATTGATTGTTTTGTAGTTTTGGGATTTTGTTAGGAAGTGTGTTAGTGTTGGTGATGAATGATAATGGGGATTTTTGGAGTGGGAAGATGATCAACTTGTTTTTTGACTTGTATGTATTCAATGGTGGTGCCACCGAGCATTAATGGCCACCTTTGAAGTTTGAACAGTACTTGGATTGGAGATAGTTGCTTCTTAATTCGTGTGCATAAAATATCTACATATGGATTTTGGTATATGTTCATGACATATATATGCACAGACTGGGTTCAAATTTCAAATATTATTTCATGTGTCACATGATCTGATAAAACAATCTTAAAGTGGCTTATGTTAAATTCCAGAATGAGTGATATCATAAGAAAGAGAGAAAGAGTTCTTTACTTAGCTTTAGCATGTATAAACTTGTGTACTGATTTATTTTATTGGAAGTGATAAGACGAGAATCAATAATAATTATCAATTAATTTAGAGTTGATTTGAACTCGCGACTTATTGGTTAGAGGATAATCAACCGAACCGAGCTGTCCGAGTGCTTTTCTTCATTATATGTATGAGTGTTTTATTCACCCTTGTCATGTATATATGAAAAAGTTGTATTTCCCAAAACTTTCTCATTTTAATCCTGTTTCTACATGTTTTATAAACATTTACACAACATCGGAAAAAAATGTATAAAACACTTAAAGATAAAACACTTAAAGGCATGTTTAAAACGAGCATAATGGGAGCTAACTAAGAACCTTTTTTTCAATGCTATAGAAATTGACGTCCTTTCCAAGAATTTGATGATTAAGATTCTGTTCATTTCAACTGAGGATTTTCAGAACTAAACTGAATGGATTTGAAGTGAAGTACAAATATGAACTGATCTGAACTGAATGGATCTGAACTTAAGTTGAAAAGAACAGAGCCTAAAATATCCAGATGCGACTAAGAACTGCCGCCGTCTACTTCTTTCCAAAAGTTTTTTCATGTATTATAAGCAGTTGTGAAGACATAAAGGGGTGATCGGGTTCGAAAATTCACGTATTTTGCACATAACTTTTTATCCTTCTAAAAATTAGTAAAACATCATTTTCGACCCTAATTATAAGAATATTATTTCTATAATTTAGCCAAATAAAATACTTGGTGAAATTAATAAACACAATTTACATTGAATTTATAACTATCCTAGCCACTATATAAGTAAAAATATTTTTCTCCACAATATGCAGTTATTAGTTATTACAATTATTATAATGTCTCCCACAAAAATGGAAAAATGATGCCCCACGTCACCCGTAACGAATAGAGAGTAGGCAATAACTACGGCACGAATCTGATGAGGTCGAACTTGTCCTCACTTCTCAGTCAGATAGTAGTACGCAAATTGCTGCAATTATTGATTCTTCTCAAATCCCAATCGATCTATCTCCACTCAACTTGGTGGCTGCATGTGGCTTGTTGGCACGTACTTCTCAATTGAGAATCATGTAACATAATAAAATAACGCAAATACTCGTCTTTTTTGTCAACTAGTTTAATAACCCGTCGAGTCGAAATTTCGACGGGTAATCCTCATTTTGTAATGATAATATGCAAAAGAACATGATTTTATATAGTGGATTATGTTTGATTGTCAAATAAATATAATCCATCTAATTAATTATGTTATATTTTTGAAAAATTTCCGGTTGTTTCTCTCCAGTTTTCGTACTATATGTTTTTCAATCTCGATTTTGATACCATAACTTTGTAAACTTTCTAATTTTGCTAACAACGACGACGATAAAATAACAAACTAATGAATTAGTTCATCAATTCACCCCAATTTACAAATTCATACTAATTAACCTCTTAATTCGCCAATTAAGATTTTTTATAAAAAGAAACTAAAAAATTGAAATGGCTATATAAAGTTTTAAAAACTCTTTAAAGGAAATTTGGGGTTTTTCTTTTTTTTTTTTAGATATAGAATTCATTTATTTTTAAGTACTGTGAGACAGAACAAAATGATGCTTGCACTTGACCATTTCCTAGTTTTTTTTTTTTTTTTGGCTGATGTACTCTGATTCCGTTTGTAAATTATATATTAGGTGCGTGAAAGTATTACTTTAATTTCCTTCTGACAAATTGAAAAGAAATAAATTCAAAGTTCCCGGCAAGGATCTTGACTTCAGTGATAATACCACCCACCTTCAAAAATGAACAACTACTACTATTGATCTTTGCGATGTTTCTAATTATTTTAATGGTACCGAGTTAGCGAGAAAGTTTGAGAGAGAAATGAATCAAAAGAGTGTACCTAATCGAATTAAATCAAATGTATAAAAGGATATGAGTAGTAGTAATTATATAAAACCCATCACTTATTGTTTGCTCTTTAAAACATAGTAGAAACTGCAACATTACAGTATTTGGCAGCCGTGTTCTAATTCCCGTGCCATGCCTCTTCATTCTCCAATGAGTACCACAACACACTTTCATTTTTCTTATCACTGCAGCAAGACCCCTTAATCAAACAGTTGGTAGGCTAATAGCTTCCGAAACATTTGCTTTCCACAACATCATCCTCGATCTTGATCTTGAATGTAATCTTCATATGGAATGCAATCAAGTGCTTCCTGTGCTGCACATATTTTCTGCAAATTCAGTGGACAACATATATCATTATCACTTCCATACTTCAAAACTACAACTTACTACGTCATTTTGTCTATATTACTTCCATAAACAACAATGTGTACATTATACTGTCAAGGATTTTCAATATGCTTTTATTTTTCAGGGAAAAAGTAGCATTCATTACATCAAAATAACCGAGCACAAAAAACTCGAAGTCTGATATAGAAACTAAAAAAGCAAACAGTGCCTTCATTTGCTAAAGAAAAATCAATAGTTATACTACCAGATTTTCACATCTACTCACATGTCCAAAAGAAATTGAATTATAAAAAAAAGTTGCTTACGTTAAGTGTTCAACCAATGCACCAGTTGTAGAAAGGCAAGGTCCCTGTGTGCATAATACTTGAATCACAGCGAGACAATCACTTCAACAACAGTATACTGCAGCCTTTATCTGTAGCCATGGCGACACTATCAATTGCCGCTATGCTCTCCACAGTCTCAAAGCTAACAATATTGTCAAGTTCTCTTCTTCTTCAGTACAGATACCCCCTGAATCATCAGTTTTACACAGACCAATTTCAGCACACTTGTTAGTCACAGAGGCATAGAATTTTTTTTTATCAGTCCTGGTGGCGGTGGCACACATGTCATGTTGTTCTCCAATAGCCTCGGTGTGATAATGAAATTACGCAGCAGCAAACCTCATCAAGGATTTTCAATATACAAATACAAAAAATATAGACAAACGTAATCATCTCATCACTTCCTCACCTCCATCAAACACCTTCCTGATAAATGAGATTAATGAACATAAAAATCATGTCGGTCATTCTGTTATGATCTGGAAGTATTTTTACTCAACGTGGACAGAGGATGATCAGACTACATAGGGTCCGTGCTTAAAACACCACAAATCTATATCCAAAAAATGGCAAAACAGACTACAGAATATATGAATGCTATGTCAGCACACAGTACCGCAAGTTATTCATTGGATCAAAACCAGAGTTACCAGAGACACTACTGCAGATTAAAATGCATAGGATTTTAGTAGCACTAACAAAATTCAAGGCTGAACTTACCAATTCACATTTCAATGCAAATGCATGCGTGAGCAGTTTTTCCTTTCATTGTGTAGAGCCTGTAATTCTCCCTGTAAATAAGAAGATAACGACACATCAGTACATTTGTTCCAGAATCACTGCAAGCCAAATGTCACAGAGCTCGTAATTCTCCCTGCTAATCACCCGAGTCTTCATTGTGTAGAGCTCGTAATTCTCCCTGCTACATTTGTTTCTAGAGCTTGTAGTAATGCGTTTGCTATCACACTACAAATAAGGATATGAAATTGCTCAACTACAGAAGTTGACAAAACATGGAAGTTCCTCGAGTCGTCCAGATCTCAGATAAAGAGTATGAAACAGATTTGTGAATAGTAAACTAAAGGCTTCATAATATTGAAATTTTTAGAATTAATCCCTTAAATTGCAGGCTTGCTAGGCTTCCTGATATCTGCAAATTCTTACAACTTTACTTGCTGGACAACTGCATCTAGCATAGTACCACATCACATTATTCAATTCCCACCTTAGTAGCAATTCGATGTTCATAATGCATACACCATGCAGATCGTCAAGTCAGTGTGTCTTCTCTTCATATAGATACACTCGAATGTTTATTTAGTGGGAATCGATTTCTTTGGTCGGAGAACCGGCCTGCATCACCATAAACAAAACCCAAATCAATTCACCAGATACATTTTGTGACCTTGGGTAGATACATTTTGTTGGTTAACTTTATCCCAACAAATAGCTAGGCGAGAAAGACCACCTGTCCGGCTGTGTAAATATAACTCAACGTCACCAGAATTAGAAACAAAATGCCAAACCGGATTGCAAATATGAACGTACTGTATACGTACGCACAGTACTCAACTAACCCAACCTCTTGAGCTCGTGTTGAAAAAAGTGATAAAATTTACAATGCAAATGAGGAAAAGTAGCAGATGTAAATATATGCACAACCGATCTAACTAAGCAAACACACGATTAAGTTGATCCCATGTAATAGATACATAGAACTGGATATTATTATGAAAGCAGAAATGTAAAAGGTTGCCAAACTCATTGAATGCTGAATTTTTATTGGGATGTTTAATTATAATTACCTGAACATAAGCCGAGCACAGTATTTCTGTTTCATATCTTCACAGATAAAAAAATTGACAAAATCTGCATCTGTTTGTCGTTGAATTTGGGATTATTGTATTTCAATGTACTCCTTAAATGCACCTTCATACTATGACACCCCTACTTCATAGTCTACATAAATTAGATTTGGGTTGGACTAGACTTCAAAACTGACACCCCTACTTCATAGTAAGTTGACAACATCAATGAATATTAAAACTGGGAGGGGATCAGTAATTTCATCAAAGAGTTGGAGCGCATAAGAATAGCCACGATAGAATCAGAAAATCGAAAACAATGATGATCCTATAAAAGAATAAAAATCAGACGGCAAATCCAGATTGCCAAAAACACGAAATATCACAGGAATAGAAAATAAACTTACAGAGTAGATGAATACGATGCCATCTTTGATTCATTTTCCTTTACTGCACCGAATCAACCAAAATGTTTTGGCAGCCAAAACCTGCGATACTCGCCCGGCATCACGGAGGGCTTGACAGCCAAATACGTCAGATTACTTTGAAACGACTATATCTGCCATCATCGCGAATTCCGAACTATGATTGCAACTGAAATCAGACATTTGGGGTTGAGGGTAAAAGTAAAACATCCAGATTGAGGACATTTGGGATTTGGTATCTAAGCGGTTTTCGATTCCGAATGGTTTGTGTCAGTTTAAAATTGGAGGAGGTAGTGGGATGCAATGCAACAGCCATTCTGCTAATTTCCGTAATTTTCAGCCCGGAGCAGATGAGTTTTAGTCTCGAATGGAATTAATTTTAATCGAAATGCACCAGAATTTGACACATCAGATTTGGGGAAAAATGGAGAATTGTGATTGGTTAGAATTGACTGAGTCAGCAAAACCAGAACTGAGATTGTATATATTGTACTAGTTTACTAACCCGTCGAAATTTCGACGGGTAGTCCTGGATTTGTTAAATAAGATAATCATAGAATTGTGTTATGCCAATGTTTTAACACATACAACACAACCCGGCTTTTTGTGATCCGAGATCTGTAGAATTGGGCTAGCGTACTTAGTTAGCTAGTGAACTGCTTTCTTATTCGACATGCAAGTGCATGCATGGTGGAGACGATAGACTATTAGAGAATTGTGTGGTTACGATCATAGACTGCTCTTTGAGAATACGCTAACCGGGCATACAAACTGATGTCCTTACACACTTTTTCCTTAGTTGTTCCTGCATTAAAATATTATAATATTAAACATACGTAACTTTTGATATAGTGTTTGGCACTCGGTTAGGGAGTTGGGTTAAGTCCCTAACCGAGTTCTACAGTACAATTTAGTTTTGGCATTAGGTTAAGGTTAATACATTTACCCTATTTTTACATATTCAAAACTCCGCTTTATATTCCTGGGTTAAGAAATCCCAATAACTGTATAATATAACCGAGTGTCAATCAGTCTCTGAGTTCTTATAAATATATTTCTCAAAACCAACTTTAAAAAAAAAAAAATATATTACAATTACAATTGTTGTACACATTTCAAACTAATGATCAACTAAGTACTCGCCGAAGCTTGAATACATAAAAAATAATCATTCATTTCGGGAGAAATAATTACCCATGGATGAGGGATTTCTCAAAACAACTACTATTGACCTTGGTGTTATAACTCTAATTACTTTTCCCTCATTGAAATTATAAAAAATGTTGGGACATCATATATATTTTCTTGTAGTTTTCTTTTTTCTTTTTGGAAAGTTCATCTTATCATGTAATTTATTTTATTTGAAATGAAGTTAGTAAATTATTAAGTCATCCCTATTATTCATATCTAACGTTTTCAAGATAAATATTTTATGGTTATTTGTAAAAAATATCGGTAGTTTATTATATGTACATTATAAGTAAAAGTAGAATTATGTTAAGAATATCAGTTTGTTTATTAACAATATTATAAATATTTATAGTATTGGTTTGTAAATTAAAACTAAATATATATTTCACCACCACAAATTTGTCATAATGCATACTAATCCCTGTCTTAGAAACGCTATTCATTTTCCACTTTTATTTGTACCATCAAACTTTACCCATAAGACTGATGAACAGTGAGATTTTTATACAACTCCATTAATTTACTGCATTCTAAATCTTGAGCACTAATGAGATATTAACTTACATGAACATATTTGTACATGATGAACAATTTTAACATCCCGTATCTTTTAACAGAATGGGAGCAACAGTTCCAACCATCATAAACATCAAGAGACTGACTAACACTCGGTTATGTTTTAGAGTTATCAGGATTTCTTAACCCGAAATATTAAGTAGAGTTTGAGTATGTAAAAATAGTATAAATGTATTAACCTTAAACCAATGCCAAAACTAAATTGTATTGTAGAACTCGGTTAGGGCCTTACC
>JAYMSL010001345.1:0-17589 GCA_036897195.1 Plantago coronopus
GCAAGATATTTGTGATACCCAGGCGCTGAAATAGGGTCAAATAATCTTGTTCGGAAAGTGATTACACGATCCGTCTAGATATCCAAGCATTGTTCATATATTTGTTTATACACCCTAAACACCAACATTTCTAAAGTTCGCATAAAAACAGAAATGCAATGGTATATATACAACTGCAGTTCATTGATCTGAAATATATATGCTGAAGATCACTGTGGTTACTACTTTGGATTCCTTCGCCAACAATTTCTCTGTCTTTTGAGCTTGGACAGAGTTCTGGACATGGCTTTGTACAACTCCAAATCCAGTCTAAACTAGATCCGGACATAAAGCTTGATTACGCTTCAAGTATATAAAGACTGGAAATGTACTTATGTACAGATATAATCTGAAAGGCTCTGTCAGTAACACGTATGTTCCGTTTGCTAACAGAAAAGAGTTCTAAAGTAAGCAGATATGCTGCTAGAAAACAGGGATGTGTAGTGCAACAACTGTATATCTATGCAATCTCTTCCCCAGAAGGTGAAAAAAAACATGACAATGTCTGCAGATGGTGTGAACTTGACAAAAGTATAATCGTCATCTTTTTCTGCTGATGTAGAAACTTTATTTGTGTCCTTTCACAGCACGAAAATTGAATTGTTTGGAGCTTTCAAAAGTGGTAAGTGAACTCATGTAATCCATGACCCCATCAGTATTTATGTCTTATCCAACTATGTCATTTATCTTTCTCATACAATGCTTCAATTTCATCTCAGGATTCAGATTTCATCCTCTGTAAGGAGAATGGTTTTCAAGAAAGTGTTTACCTTGATGATGAGGTGTCTTGGTTTGTCAAGACAACCTATACAGCCTGTCGAAATAGCTGAGTCTTCGGCTGCAGTTGACAAACGAGATTGTGATGATTCACGTAAAATCAGGCTCAGTGATGGAAGATTGTTGGCTTACGCTGAAAGAGGAGTACCGAAGAACGAATCCTGTTATAGAATTATTATCGTTCATGGCTTTGCAAGCTCCAAATATATGAACTTTATGGCACCACAAGTACATGAACTCTCTGTTTTATCTTGTCTGTATATTAGATCAGAGACTTATGTATGTTTTTTTCCCCAAGATACAGATCCTAATAGAAAACTGGATACTGTTTCTGTGAAGTAAGCCACATTTACAAAGTATCTGTCACCTGCAGGTACTCTTGGATGAGATGAGAATTTACCTTCTGTTTTTTGATCGAGCCGGTTATGGTGAAAGTGATCCGAATCCTGAAAGATCTTTAATCAGTGAAGCATCCGACATCGAGGAACTAGCTGATAAGCTGCACTTGGGACCAAAATTTTATCTACTTGGAGTGTCGCTCGGATGCTATCCTGTCTGGAGTTGCCTGAAACGGATACCAAACAGGTGACATTTACACTATTGTCTTTTTTCATTCACTTAAGCTTAAACTGAGATTTGCTCCCTTATATTCATGCATATATAGGTTGGCTGGCACTGCATTAATTGTTCCGCACATAAATTATACATGGCGTTCTCTTCCCAGTGACCTAACACGGTTTGATTACCGCAAGATCCTTTCCCTGTTGACGCACTTTCTTGCACGCCACACTCCTGGACTGTTGCATTGGTTAGTGACACAGAAATGTTTCAGACCGTCTAGTGTCCTTGACAGAAACTCTCCGTTCTTCTGTAAAAAAGACATGGAAGTATTGAAGGACTCACCGGGTTACCAGTTTCTTAGGCAGGTAAGTAGGTAACAGTCCATTGGAATTCAGGGTCATCTCTTCAAACATTTCGAGTTCACATGAAATAGGTAAATTCGTTCCTTTTCGAATCAATGGAGACATGGCTGTTTTGACAGTTCAAAATCTAAAGTTCCGCTCTTGTTTTTATAACTTCTACGAAAAAGCATTGTCCTCGGGAGAAGGTCCGCCAACTTATATATTGAGTGCAATAAGCCAGACTTGAAAATGGACTTATTATCAGTTCATCACTATAGGTTTTCGCCTTTGCTGCACTTATACTACCATTATACCAGCAATTGACTTATAGTTTTACTGTCATACAGCAAAATGTAAGGACGCGTGATGCATTCGAATCAGTACTGGGCGACTTTATAGTAGCTTACGGCAAGTGGGACTTTGAGCCCTCGGATCTAAGTGATCCCTACCCTCTAAAGGACAGCGCGGTTCATATCTGGCAGGGTCGCGAAGACAAGGTCATTCCATGTCATTTGCAGAGATATGTAGCCGAAAAACTTCCATGGATTCGATATCATGAAGTACCAGACGGCGGTCATATGCTAGTCTACGACCGCGTGGTGTGCGAATCCGTCTTAAGGTCGCTTTTGCTTGAAGAACAGTTTCCGTTCATCCCCTCAACATGCCTATCTGAAGACTCTGAAGTCTGAAGTCTGAACCAAGTGTTTGTTGATTATTTGTTCATTTTTGTGCCTTATACATTTCAAGATCTTGATCATGAGTTAATGATTAGCTCATTTTTATTTTCTTCTGATCCGCAAATATTACAATTACAAACTATAAAAATAAATATCAATAATTAACTAACCTATTCATTTTTTTTTCTAATTGACAAACTATTACAATTATTTATTCTAATCAGCAAACTATTATAATTTCAAATTATCAAGTAATATCAATAATCAATTAAACATGCGTATGACATGGTTCGAACCTAATCTTGTACTTGCAAATTGCAATCCCTCTTCGATCAAAAAAGAAAAACAAAATTGCAATCCGTCTCTTCTACCGCTAGACCACCTTATGACTCTCTATTAAGGCTCTGTTTAATTCACCTGAAAATCTCAGAACTGAATAGACTTGAACTGAATTTAAGTGTAAATTTATACTACGCACCTAAACTGAATTGAGTTGAATGAACTTGAACCGAACGGAACATAACTGAAATTAAGGGGTAATGAACATGACCTAAATCCTGTTTATTTCTCTTTTTTCGTTTTCTGTTTTCTTTAATTGTAAGAGAAAAAGACTAATTATGAGATGAGAAATGGGACAAGAAAATGGCAGATAGAGAATATTCTTGGAAGTTATGTAAGAATAAACCAATCTATCAATTGTCGTACTTGTAATATTCGAATAATGATACGAGTAACATGCCTTTACAAGTTGTCCAAACTCACATTTGTTTGCCGCAAAATTATAAAAAGAGTCATTTGTTGTTACAAGTAATATAATTAAAAACATTAAAATACACTTGCTTAAGGGACTGGTTTTCGTATTTATTACTCCTTAATCTAGTATTACTGCTTAATGCTAAACTAAAGTACTAAAACTTCATCAAAATTTGTTAAAAATGGCAAAAGAACTTGTGCGTTTTGGAGTCCCAACTCCCAAACTTAATCCGTATAGCAATTTTGGAACGTAAATAAGATTCGTACGTTACGGTTCATTAAGACAATATATACATTTTAAAAATGTATTGAAAGTAATAACTTATCGTAAATATTATACTCCACCTCTCTTGTAATAACTGCGGCATTTCACTCTTCACATTACGTTTTCGAAGACTAAACCCTAATTATTGAAAGTGGATTTTCTTTTTCTTTGAATATTAATGTATGATGAGAACGTGTAAATTGATCAAAATTTAAGTCTACTAGGTCAAAGATATGTTATATTTCCAATCAAAATTTTTATTTTCAAATGGCTAGAAAGTCACATATTGCACATGTTGTTATAGTTAAATTTTGAAGTTACATTAGGATTATTTCATTAATGCTTATAGTACAAAATCATAAGCATACGAGTATTTACGTTTCAGTGTCAATATTGATTATAAATACGGATACGCAGATAACAAAAAACAGAATTGAAATTACAGGTAGACAAATACACATACACCCCACCAACCATTCCTTAATACACAACTGTCTCTCCAAATAATAGTCCATTTTCAAATCATTAACACTGCTCCAAGTTGGATAGCTGCATAGCAGATTCAGCTTCAATTATTCAATCAAGCCCCAATTATGTTTGCGCTCTTTTCCTAAAGGTTAAATCTTTCCTCCATTGAACCATCTGCATTGTATTCATATCAGAAATGGAAGATGTTAAAGCTCAAAGACAGGACAGAAAGCCCAATGAAAAATGACTGCTTCGTATTTTGCTGCTTGAGTTTTGAAGAATCTTAACAACACCCTGAAATTTTCAGTTCCGGTAAGTACAGCGAACAAACCCAAGATTCAATTGTATCTTTTTTTTTTTTTTTGAGGAAATTGTATCTTATTTTACCATCCCAAAGATTGAATATTTTTCTTTCTTGTGCAGAAATGGTTTTCAAGAAAGTTGTTCACTTGATGATGGGTTGTCTTGGTTTGTCCAGGCAACCTACACAGCCTGCTGGATCTTCGTCTGTTGTTGATGAACAAGAGTTTAATTCGCGCAAGATTAGGCTCAGTGATGGCAGATTGTTGGCTTACTGTGAAAGAGGAGTACCAAAAGACCAGTCCAGCTACAAAGTTATTATTGTTCATGGCTTTGGAAGCTCAAAGGAGATGAACTTTATGGCATCTGAAGTGAGTCTATTGCTCTCTCTCTCTTTAGTAATTTATCTGTTTGGAAGTTGTAAAATTTGAAATCAGATTCATGTTAGTATTGTTCATGTGTTTTGACTTATTGAAGCATAGATGAGTTTTGAGCAGTTGTGTAGCAGTTAAATTATTGGATTTATTGTCATTGATTATGATTTCTGTTGAGTTAGGGCCTAGGAGCTTGTCATTTACTTCCATATATGTTGTCTTTGTGCATGTGATGTATGCATTTCTTAAGCAGATGCCTAATGTTAGTTTCAACCTTTAGGAACTGTTGGAAAAGATGAAAATATACCTTCTGTTTTTTGATCGAGCTGGATATGGAGATAGTGATCCCAACCCGAAAAGATCGTTGAAAAGTGAAGCCTCTGACATCGAAGAATTAGCCGATAAGTTGCAATTGGGGGCTAAGTTTTATGTACTAGGAGTATCGTTGGGCTGTTACGCTGTCTGGAGTTGCCTAAAACGAATACCAAACAGGTATTGATGTTTGCAGATGCTTAACTATGCTATGGAGTGGGGACAGTGCTTATATTGCTTGTGTGTGTACTAGGTTGGCAGGCACTGCACTAGTTGTTCCGTATATCAATTACAGATGGCGTTCACTTCCTAGTGACCTGATAAAGGATGACTATCGCAAGGGTCTTGCTCGGTGGATGCTTTTTGTTACACAATATACTCCTGGATTATTACATTGGTGGATGACTCAGAAGTTGTTCCCGTCCTCTACGGTCTTGGACAGAAATCCTAGGTTTTTTAGTAACAAAGACTTGGAAGTATTGAAGAACACTCCCGGTTATCAACTGCTTAGTAAGGTAATTCTTGCATCATGATATACTTAGTTAAACAATGGAATTTCTTGTTGCCCCCCAGTACTGAGTGTTTGACATCGTTCTTGCTAACAGATTAAATTACTTTAAGAAGCAAAAAGCACATGAAATTGTGTGGAAACTGGAAAGCATATTAAGTTATTATAGAATATAGATTTTGTTTTAGCAAAGGAGATGGCTCCATCTGAGTTCCTATTTGACATATTATGTTCTCTCTAGTACCTTTTGTTCTTGTTTTCCAGCTTTCTCAAATTTGGCTGCTATATTTGAAAAAAGTCTTCAAGCTGGCCAATAAATATAAGTCACTTTGGTTGTGTCTGCAAATGAATCAAACCATTTTTTGCTTGCTTTTGGTTAAAGCTAGAAAGAATCTGATTTTAAGAAGGAAAAAAAGGTGGGATTTTAGGCAAAGATAGGCAATATCTAAATGTCTGGTACTTTTAATTACCAAAAACATCTCATTTGACGATTCATCTTACAACAGTATGTCTGCTTCATTTTAGAGAAGTAAACAAATACATAGGGAACCCATATACCCATAAAATCGCTTCTAGAGGTAGACAATCAGACACTCAATTCAAATTAACATTTGCAAACACATCCTTATTATACCTGCTGCTTGCACTTAAATTTGGGATTGACAATCAGTATAAGCGTTATGAAGGCGCTCACATCACTGAGACACCTTAAGCATTAGGCTCACAGCGCTCTTCTCTTACTAACATTTGATGCCTACTTTTACATTGTCATGCAGAACAAGCTAAGCAAGAAAGGTGTATTTGATTCACTGCGCCGTGATTTTATAGTTGCATTTGGCAAGTGGGACTTTGATCCTCTGGATCTAAGTAATCCATACCCTCAGAAGGATAATGCAGTTCATATTTGGCAAGGGCATGAGGACAAGGTTGTACCGCATCAACTGCAGAGATACGTCTCCAAGAGACTGCCTTGGATTAAGTATCATGAAGTCCCAGATGGAGGCCATTTGCTGGTTTATGATACTGCTGTATGTGAAGGCATCTTACGTTCCCTTGTGCTTGGAGAAGAAACCCCACTGTACAGGCCTGTATAAGCAAACTAGTCATTTGTTCTTTGATTCTTGTTGTTCATCAAAATTTGATGATATTGTAATTACTTTGAACACAGCAATATGTACAGGTGAGTGTGACACTCTATTTGTTTAAAAATCCTGAACGTGTGAATCAGGTTTTAATTAAAATTGATGTTTATAGTTCAGTAAATTAAAATCTCATACATACTTGATTGAGACCTTTTAGATATGTGAAAGAATTTAAATAGTACCAGTCAAAGAAGAAAACCATAACAGGGTAGCTTAAGGAGATTAATAACCTCAGCTCAATAGGTTCGGTTTGTTTAAACGATTTCAGATTTCGTAAAGAATACTCCAACTTGAAGCCTCAGCAAGCTCTTGAATCTATTTTAATCAGGTAAGCTTAATCATTTCTATTCTCCAACCTGGTCTTATAATCATCATGAGCATAATAATTTTTGTTCTCCAACCTAGCCTTATTTAAAGATACTGTCTTCTCATTTCTCAGCTTGCAGAGATGGTCTTCAAGAAAGTTGGTTGCCTTGGTTTCCCAACGCAACCTACACGGCCTACTAAAACTGCAGAAGCTTCATTAGGTGATATTCAAGGCTGTGATTCATGTAAGATCGGGCTCACTGATGGCAGATTGCTGGCTTACTCAGAGAGAGGTGTCTTGAAGAATGAGGCCAGTTACAGAGTCATCATCGTCCATGGATTTGCAAGCTCCAAAGAGATGCAATTTATGGCATCCAAAGTAAGTTAAATTTCTTTATGAAGCCCTGGAACTGTTCTTGAAGACGAATATCTATTAGATAAGAAATTGAAAGTTTTGTCAAGTTTATATTGGATTTCCAAGATTCTGATGCTGTGTAGAACAGTAAACCAGTTTAGTATATGCATGTGTAGAAGAAGTAGGGAGCTTCTGCGATTACGCAAAGTTAAAATTGCTAAGTAGTTGTTCGTGATCGGGGCTGAGGTTATTTATGTGTGGATTTGGCTCCAAAGTTCCTGAATACAGTTCATAAACAGTTAAACTGTTTCTTTAGTAAATTCTCTTCCTTGGCCAATTATCTGAACTACCCTTACCTTTTCTGATATGTTTATATGAAGGCCAGAAGAATGTTGTTTAATGCTTATCATTAGAGGCTTTACATTTTTCAGTACCAAAACCGACTGCTGACATTATTAATTTTGACAATCAGGAATTATTGGATGAGCACGGAATATACCTTCTATTTTTCGATCGAGCTGGTTATGGGGGAAGTGATCCAAATCCTGAACGATCTTTAAAAAGTGAAGCATCTGATATTGAAGAATTGGCTGATAAGCTACAATTAGGCCCCAAGTTTTATGTACTGGGAGTGTCACTGGGATGTTATCCTGTCTGGAGTTGCCTCAAACGAATACCGAACAGGTGACAACAGGGAAAGCAAAATTTCTGTTACTCAATTAGGCTTAGTACTGATCTATGTTGCCTATTGGATTATTAGGTTGGCTGGTACTGCATTAGTTGTTCCACACATAAACTACAGATGGAAAACTCTGCCTTGTAGCCTGATAAAGCACGACTATCGCAAGCGTCTTGCACGATGGACTCTCTTTCTTGCACACCATGCTCCAGGGCTACTACATTGGTTAGTGACCCAAAAATTGTACAGATCGTCTAATGTCCTAGACAAGAACTCGGTTTTCTTCAGTAATAAGGACATGGAAGTGCTGAAGGACACACCCGGTTACCAATTTCTCAGACAGGTTTGTTTCATGCAAAATCTATATTAAGTTGCATGATGAAAACATGACTGAAATGTTCATACTGGCATGCAGAAAAACGTTAAGACACGTGATGTGTTTGACTCTGTACTAGGTGATTTCATCGTAGCTTATGACAAGTGGGACTTTGAGCCGTTGGATCTAAATGATCCTTACCCTCAGAAGGGTAGCACCGTTCATATCTGGCAAGGTCATGAGGACAAGGTTGTGCCTTTTCAATTGCAGAGATACATCTCTGAACAGCTGCCATGGATTCAATACCATGAAGTACCAGATGGTGGTCATCTGCTAGTCTATGATCGTGCAGTGTGTGAAGCAATCTTGCTATCTCTTCTGCTTGGAGATGATCCTCCACTGTACAGGCCAGGAGCAGAGAACTAGTTCTTTGATCTTGTATATCATTTGAACTCCATATTGAACATAGTTCAATGGCTATCATAACATCCATGTAACTTGCAATCTTTTTTCACTTAAGAAGGCCATTTAAAGGTCGGGGACTTAACTATGGTTTCAAAATCGAGTTCAACGGCAATCATTGTAGCAGTCTGTTTCTATCCACTTATCCCTGGATATTCCTATCCTACAGTAAAGAACACTAATGCGCATAATTAAAGAGATGTATGATACGTTCCACAAGCTTATAAATCCCTGATGCTCTCGATTTCTTCACGGAATTAGACTAGGCGATAGCACAACACTTTCTTCTCTAATCTAAGTAGAAGAATAGTAATGCACATACATAGTTTTAAGAATTTACAAGACTACACTAAAGTATAAACATACTAAACCATAGAGCAAAGAGAGTAGAACAAATTATACTCTAAAGTCTAATAGAAGCCTAATCAACTAGAAGTCACGCCTCAATGCTGATCGATCATCGATCCAATCATTCAAGAACCTGCGGTGCTCATCCGAAGTTTGAGAACTGGCTATGGCTTGGTTGCACCATGTGCAAATTTGTTGATGTTTGGCATGAATTATCATCGTTCATCAAGGTCCTGAAAACATTCATCATGAGCAAATAAGTGAAGAAAGAAGAAAAAAATGAAACCTTAGTTTAAGGACAAATTCTTGTTAATTAAAGATGGAGTATACATAAAATCGTCTTACTCTCTCGGCCGAGAAGCCCATAGAGAACTTAGAGCTCGCAGTCGACCATAGTATTCTCCGATCACCAAGAAGCATCGCGCAGCTTGTCGCACTGTTAGTATCCGGTGCAGTTGATGAAGTGTTTGCTGTCTTAAATTATCAGCCTGTATTTTGAAATGTATCAATTGAAAGACCATATATATGTTCCTGTTATAATGTGTTATGAAGAGTATGATGACTACCTGACGAACGAAACCTTCAAGATTCGAGAGCTTTCCCAGCGCAACAGCCATTTGGTGCATGCTGTCATTGATAGAACCGTTTGCGACAGTATCGGTTAAAGACTGCTGCAATTGCTCCAAGCCCTGAGAAAGTGCTTCCTCAGCCTGCTGTGAAGACTGCTGTAGACTGTAAATCCCCACGATTTGTTGCTCCGTTAACGGGTCTAATTGCGAAATCAACATCTATCAAACAGGACAAGCATCAATTTAGGCTTTGAAATGAAATTGAAGAAGTGACTATATAACACTATCTTTATATGTCCTCTTCAAATTTTCAAAAGTCAAAATTCTGAAGCACATTAAGGACCTTGATCAGTTCGGAAGGGCGAAAACCACCCATCCAGAGGAAACAACGTTCAGCCGGAGTAGCCCACAGTCCGGTAATCAAATGAAAGACGTCAGATTTGGCAGCAACAGCTTTTAGGTTAAAGAGTTCGTCATAATGTACAATGCAGCCTTCTACTATCACCCTCATGTCACAGTCTGGTAAATGTGCTTGCAATGCAGTTCGTAGTTCGGTCATGTGCCTATGGTCATCATCTAGCCATCTTGCATATTCCATGTCGAATATAGCTCCACCTGCAATAAATCATAATGTCATCAACTTGCTCAAGGGAAAGTAGGCTTAATCAGGTCATACATGCTACGAATTCTGGTAAAAATGTTGAAGAAGATAACTTTGAATTCATCTGTCTTTGACAATACTTGTTATTTTGCCACAGGTTCCTTCCCAAGTAAATAACTACTTGTGTTATGTAAGGTCAAGATTGATGTGGATTATTTAAGCAAAATACTCTAGCTAGCTATTTAGTTTATAATCTAAAGAGTATGGTTTGACAAAGCAATATGCTTTTTGTCAACTGGATTGAAAACAACCTAATGCATAGAGTAATACAACACCTAATACATAGATTATAACTAGTTTACAACAATTATAAGGCAAGTTGCTTCCATTAAAAGAAGATAATAATTGGCTTCTTGCAATGCTCACATAGTCTATATGATACAAGAACATAAAGTTACTAGTTTTAATGGAAGGAAATTAGCAACAGTATGTGCCATTCACGAATGGGTTGTTTCATAAATAAATAACAGGCCGTAGAATCACATACCAGAGCTGATATTCGCGTTTGATACCACACCCCCTCCTAAGAATAGTCCCTGTTGAAAATCATATCACCAATTTTAGAAAAGTCTAGGGATGGAATCAAGTCATCAACAATCAAGAGTTTAATAAACAAACAAGGGTCTCAAGTCCAAAATTATTTAGAAGTAAAGTATATTATATGTTTGTTAACCTGTGACCTTGCCCTTTGAAGCTCTTGTTCAAGCTGAGCTAGCCTAAGCCTGCTTGTTTCCAGTTGCTGTACATAGGCCTGCCAGAAGCAAAATTTAACTCCATTGATTAATTATCATATGATAATAATTTTGTGGATTTAATTTCAACTCTTAGCAGCTATTTTGAGAATGTTGGTACACATTGCTACCTTTTTCCTGAGCCTGCTCTTCTTTGCAGCTTCCCTATTCTGAGCTAAACGCCGCAATGTCTACAATACAACATATTAAGTTTCTAGAGTCAATGAAAACATTGAACTTTTAACCAAGTAATTAAAATGTCTATCATACATAAAAATAAAACAAAAAAGTCCATGCATGCATATGAATAATGTTAGTATTTAGACACCTTAGCATCAAGGACTTTGTCTGAGCTTGAACCAGGACCCCTTCTCTGCATTAAAGAAAGGGAGGAGTATGATCAAGAAACATTCATAAACCAACTAAATTACATAGGAGATTTTGTTCACATTGCAACATTATACAACATTGGGGTTAAGATAGAATTTTTTTGTGTCACTACCGTATCAAATATTCTGAGGACATGCGATTAAAGTAATTACAGTACGGCATTGCAATAGAAATTTACATGAAATTAACATTAATTATTACAAGGTGATGTACTCATCGCAGTGGGTCAAATCCAACCCCGTGAGTCAGTCTAATACAGTAGTAACATGTTGAGACGATTACTGTGGTAGCGTAAATCTTGTATCATACAATACTGTCCAAAGCAGTATAGGTTTTGTAATTATTGTAAAATGACATGAACTGGCCAGAATAAGACCAATTTTGAAAATAAGATGGTGTATTATTAATTAGTATCACTTGAATTTTTTCTTGGTAACATATTTATGGTGGCTGTTTTCATGCTTCTGTTCTCCTGCTGATTTCAAGAAGATATATAACCACTTGAAATGTCCATTTTAATATATAAACCCACATGAAAAAAAATTAAAAATGTTAATCTTTTTTTTTTTTTTTTTTGTATTTTGGAGTTAAAACTTAAAACACCATAATAACTTGCAAATACAAATAAAATGGAATTTTCAGAGTTAGATATGATTGTGATATGTCCACTGTTCCATCATTAGTATCAGAACTTATACTCTGACATGATTATGGATGCTTTCTCTTCCATCACCTTCTTTCTCATTCTCCCCAAAACTGGGTTTCCCAATTCCCATAAAGATCTCAATGTCCCATAAAGAATAAACAAGTATGAAAAGTACAGAAAATTTTAAATAAAAACTCTTGTTCATGGAGTTTAAAAGGAAAACAAATCCATAACAATAGTAGGTAACTAACTTCAGTTTAACTTCAGTTTTGTGGATAATAAAGAACATATAATAGTAGTAACCATTAGTCACAGTTCTTTAATCTTATTATGAGAAGACTTTTAAAAACTAATCAAAACTTTAACAGATAGAGTACATGAAACAGTTCAACTACTACTCCTGTAAAGATTCTCTGATTGATCTCTGCATGTCATGTCACAACAGAAAGTTGCTTGCTTTAATCCTCATTTTTGGGGATCATTAATGACAACAACAAGTTAATAAGAAAGATAGGGGAAATGACCAGATTAGCCCAGAAAAAACACACCTTTTCTTGGTTTGGTTTGGAAGCAGGTGGCTGCTGGTTAGCAGGTGATGAATTTCCGGTGCCACTTCCACTAGCCATGGCCTCCACCTGCAGTGGCGGAACACGGCGGTTCTGGTGGTGGTTCTGTCCTATCTCCGCCGGCTCTAAAGACTCAGAAGAGAAGGTGTCAGCACTGTCTTCACCTCCTGACTTTGAGCTGCTCACCTGTATTGTTTTCAGTTCAGCTCAATAAATAACACAGCAACAAAAACTAGAGTCAAACTGCTTTCATCACCACCGCAAAATCAGAAACTCAAGACACATTTTCATAAAGACTCAATCTTTATTTCAAGTTTCATAAAAGACTGAATTTTTATTTCAAGAAAGGTCCAAGAAAGGCGAAATTCAAAGAGATAAGAACAAGCCAACATCTTTTTTCTTGAACCCACCTTGCAGAAAGATGAAGTTGTATGAGCAAGTACAGAAATGGTCAAAGATGGTGAAGGGTAAAAATGGAAAAGTGAGAATAACAAGCAAGTAAACTAGTAAAGTACTCTTGGTGTATTGTTGTCCTGTTGCTGGAATCTCATTGGCCAAGAAGGGAACATCTCCAGTGTTGCTGCTCCTCCTGCTGCTGTTGTTACAGTCCTGCTTTGACTGTTGTCTATTGCTACAACAAACAAGATTCACCAAAATCAATTCAAACTTACAAGAACCCCATATGCAAAGAGATGAGAGGTTTTGTTTTCAATTTTTCATCATTTATGAACAAGCACAAAAATGGCTAAAATCTGGAGAAGCATGGGCTTATAAGCAAGAAAAAAGGTGAGATTTTTAATGGAGTAAGTAGTAAATAATGGAATGATGGGGTAGGTAAATGATTTTCTTTTTGAGTTTTTTCCTGATATGCAACATCACGCCTGTTGATCCTTTGTCCAAGAATGATTTTTGGGTCAGAAATAGTAAAATCAGTTACACAAGTTTAGCAAACGTCAGAATTCAGAAACGCAAAGAAACAAGCATACGTTGTTTAGTTTCATGATTATGGATCTGATGATACTGAACACCTTGCTGCAGAGATATTGCCTCTTCTAGCTCTCCGAAATTGAAACCTCCTGATGTTGATCTTTCTTGGTTTCTGCCATAACCATCAAAATCCAAGAAATTATTCAGAAAAAAAAAAGTCTAAAATGAAGATTGAAGCCAATTCTGCTGGGATATGGAAGGTGTGAAGGTGAGCTTACTTACATGAAGTTTGTATTGAGGGAGTAAGGAAGATGGTGGTGGTGAACTGAGTCGGATAAACCCGGTTGTTCGACTCGGTGACTCGCCATGCAAGCTTGGTTTTCTTCTTCTTCTTCAACTCAGAACTTTTTCATGTCTCACTGCTGGAGAAGGAGAAGAAGGAAACTGTTGTTTGGATGTGTTTTTTAAATACTAGTGTTTGTTTTTATATTTTTGAAAGGGATTTTGGGACAAAAAGTCTACCTTTTCTTCATTTCTTAATTTTCTAGCTAGCTCTATCTCCTTCTATGGCAATTCAAAACCCCTTTATTGTTTCTTTTTAATAAATGGAAAACCGATTATTTTTATATTATTTCGAAACGCCCATAGTCAAATTTGGTACGAGTTCAAGATTTAGCTACTTGTCGTGTTTTCGTGAGCTTTCAGGTTCTACTTGTCAAAATTTGTGCATGAGTCGTGTTTTGCTGGAATGGCAGTATTGCTTTTATAAATGTTTGGCCGATATGAAGTAGAAAACAAAATCGGTTACACATTACTGAATATGCGTTGTGAAAAAGAAATACTAATAAGTTCGCATTGACGGAGAGATGGGAGGCTATTTATGAAAAGTTGGGGATTTTAAGTGTGAAGGTTGAAAAATTATACACTAATGTACAAATTGACCTATCATGTTAGGTGACTTTAGGTTACAATTGTGACATTTTTCCATGATGTACTACGGTAAGTCTCATGATAAATGCCATCAATTATTTTTTATCCAACTTGGACATTTTGTGACTCGATCACTCACATAATTTATCTTGTAACTAGTGAATTTAAACCGGAACAAAGTACATAAAATTTGTTTAACTTTTTATACTCGTGATAATTCGAATTTATATTCTATTGGTTAGAAGTGAAACGCATGACAAACAAGCCTGTGATTAAGTCCACATTCGAATAAACACATCTTATTTAATAGTATAGAGATCCCATGTCAAGAAAATTTGGCTTCTACATGTTTTTACACCTTTAGCAGCAAACATCAAATTATTTAATTAATAGTTACATGTTTAATAATTGATATAATGTAGAGTGATAATCTAAACTATAACACGATGTTTAATACAAAATATATGAACAATCTTGATTACATAAACTCATAAATAATTTTTTTGAAACGATAAAGAGGTGACTTGAACTCTCGACTCGACTTATAGGTTGGAAGTGAAGTGTCTTACCAACTGAGCTGCGCTTCATCGTCATAAACTCATAAATAATACGATAACTCGTAAAAAATTGTATTTAAGCTTTACGCTATAGTATCATTTAGTGAGACAAGTGTAACTAAAACCCTATATTTTTTCTATATTAACATAGTAAAACTTTGTTTCATATCATGTGAATTTAACAACTATGTCAAACCCTCAGTAAAAATGTCTTATTTTGATACTCCGTATATAAACGATTTCGTTTGGGAGTTAATCATATGGTTGAGTCGTTGTAAGAGTGATATAGAGTAGCACAAGAGAGTTCAGTGGTTCGAGTTATGTTGACGGGGCATAGTGTAGTATAAAAAAAAAGTATAAACATAGTTGAAGACCTTATTAAGTTCATGCATGTAATTTGGAATTATTAACTAAATAAACTGATCTTCATTGTACATTATCTATCAACACTCACTTTGAATATATAGGGACAATCTATTACTATAAGTTGCACAAACACAATTTGTTAAACTATGATCTAAGTGTACTTAACAGTCATAATTAAGTGTATTAAGAATGAAACTAGGTCTGATCATTTGAATAGAGAGCTTCTTCCTTCAAGTACAGAAGATCTTTGTCCTTGCAAGTTCCAAATCTCTCTGTTTCATCTACGGAGTTTAAAGACAAAAATATTTCAAAAATAAAAAAAATAAAAAATCACTAGGAAACAAAATTAGTTTTGTAAAAAGGAAAAAATGTAACAGGCATGCATGAGGTACCATCTTTTGGCAGTAGAATCATTGACCTAGTACTCTTTCTCTAACCGCCAATGCACCCTTCCTCCGCCCTTTTACCCTCTCTAAAAATCGACCCGAGAGACGAAGAGAGTATTTCATTAAATCAAAATCGAGATGGAATACATATATTATTACGAAAACCGTAAATTATACTGATTGGATGGGGTTTTCCTTCTCTTAACCGGTCGATTTTGAAATGCTAGTCGTAATCAATTATAATGAAAGGAGACTACTAATTGTATGTATTTGCAAAAGAAAACTGCTAAAAGGTGCTTTCTTGATCACCAATTTGAGGACGCAAGAAGATGAAGGAGTTTACTTTGAATTATTTTTAGCATTATTGTATGTAAGATGTTGCTTTTGGCTTTTCAAACCTAATATTTTAATTAAATAAAACAGCAGCCAATAGGAACGCGGATTAATATTTAATTGTGTGAGTTTGAGATGGATTTGCTTGGTATCATCTGATTAGTAGTTAATAAGTCAACATCCACTCTTTGTCATTACTCAGCCCATGCGTTCTCAGATGCTCTTACCCTTTTTAGAAATCTTATCATCTGTTTAGCAACCATTTCTTTCGTAATACGAGCGGAGTATTCACTACGACAATCTCTAACATACATTATAGTCTATATGTATGATTTGTGGAATCTACATATACTAGTGAAAAGTCACTAGTATATTCCTTCTGATTTCTGATGTTGGAGAAATGCTAAGTGAGTGTTTGCCATTGATTTTCTTTTTCCAGAAGTAAAGAAGTGCTTTTTTTAAGTAATGACAAACACTACGTAGTGATATTGTTTTTATTTAGAATAAATTTATCGGGGAGAATCACCATTAATATATCATTTGATTTGCCCTCCCTATAATGATATGTTTATATACATAGTAATGATTGGTTTGAAAAGGTTTGTCAAACATAGGAATATGCTTTATCGATTACCTAATTATAAATTATTTTAACAATATGCTAAATATATAAATTTAACATTCAATCGTCTAAGTATATTTTAAATAACGTATCTGTATTGGGTTGAATTTAATTCATATTAATTTAATTCATTTAAAGTATAAATTTCAGCTAAAAATTGATTTAAATGAAAATGAACTTAATGAAATTTAATTTAAAGCTAACAAAACGTAGTCTGAGTATTATTTTAAACCATCTATACTACGTAGTACGTACTAGCATGTAGTATATGTTATGATTACGAACCCAAAATCTCTCATTAGCCCCAATTCGATTAGCAACAACACCACACACATAATTACACGCAGAAAGATGAAAAGCTACGGTTGTTTCATGTGATATTGTTTCATGAGTTGGTCTTGGTGTAGACCACTCTATGGAAAGACCACAAAAAGACCACTTTTAAATCCTTACCCCATCCCAAGTAAAACCTTACCCTTTATAAAAATTTAAAGAATTCATATTAAAACCTTTACAAATTACATATTCTTAACAAATTTGTTAAAACTAATACAAATATTTGCTAATTAAAATGAAAAACAAATCTATTGACTGTAAAATATTTTGGAGTTGACTCGTCGATGTCTTCGATTTCTGCCCTCTTTCATTTTTCTTTCTCAAAGTATCTTTTGGCCATGACTTCTAATCACCTGGTAAAAAAAACGAAACCTTAAGCCATTTGCACAGAAACCTCAACCATTATGCATATAAACCTTAGATAACCAAATATATACAAAACCTTAAGCAACAAAACACAAAACCTTATACCACAAAACACAAAACCTAAGGGAAAATGGTGAACCCTAAAAACAAATCGACAATCAAATAAAAACCACTCTTACCCTAATTAAGCGGTTCTCATCAGTAACCGTTACCGTAACAC
>JAYMSL010001346.1:0-17584 GCA_036897195.1 Plantago coronopus
TGCAAAAACAACACAAAACAAGACTAAAAGTGGGGACAAACCCGCGTTATGGTTAGCGAAAAAGGACAATAAAAAGTGCTAAATATATTGTCATCACTAATAAACCGTAAAAGATACGGTCTACTTACAATCGTCTAACATGTCTATTTACAAAATAAACAGTCAAGAGTTAGGAATATAAGTTGGTAATTCAACCCCAACCACACCGAGAAACGCACATTTAAAGATTTTTTTTTTTGAAGAGGCAAAGGTGACTCGAACCTCCGACCTATTGATTGGAGGGGAAGCGTCTTACCAACTGAACTGCACATTTAAAGATTAAACGCATATAAGTTGCACCTTCTACCTCTTGACTCTTATCAAAGAGTAGTGCTTGGGTCGTCATCTGGTACAAACAAACCAGTCCAGTACATTAATCAGAACATGTTATGTTGTTCGAACTAAAGCTTTCACTAACCACCAACTTTACAACTAAATATTCACTTTTAAAAGCTGGAGAAATATTGAAAAATAAAAATGAATGAGTTGGTGATACATCTTTTTCATCTATAAAATTCTCCTTAGAAATTATTTCAGATTGGTCACGCACCTAATACTTAACTGAAGCTTCCAATCCAATTACACTGAAGTTATACAATTTGATTTTCTACATTATCGAGTTAAATAACAAGAGTAATTTTAAAGTCAAAATTAGTAATTCATGTAACGATCCGACTACTTCTACATGTAGACTCAAGTAGATACGATAAAGTGAAAAATGAATATCCTTTCTCACACACTTTATTCCGACGCATCAATTTCTTTACTCTGTCAAAGCGCTTGTAGCCGAGTGGTGGTTAGCTGAGACATTCCTGATCCGAAAGGTCATGGGTTCGATCCCCGCAATGGGTGATTATTTCCCCGAAATGGGTGATATTTCCTCTGTATTTCGTTGAATATTAATTAGAAATCCGTAGAACGATTGTAATTGTAATAGTATATCTCAAAAAAAATTAAATTACTCTTGAGAAAGCACCTTTAAACTTGAATATCTTTCATAAAGTCTTGGCAATTTTTTTCCGGAATTTGCATCGATGGACAGATTGACGTGAGATTAACTATATTTCCCGCCCAGATTAAATTACCAATGTAATCCATGCAATCATTCTCTCGAGGAATCAACCAAGCTAATCCAGACCAGATTCTGATAATTGATAGACGTGTGGTAAATAAAAAGGATAAAGTGATGGTGAACTGATAAGGTTAAGTTGTTGGTTTAACTACAATGTATAACCGCCAGAACATGCAAATCAAATCAAATACGTAACCAGTAATCACGGTGCGGATTGCGAACTGAACTAATAACCAAGTTGACCGCTAGTGGCGTTTGGGTGGTGCCATTGGCACACTTTCCTGTCGCTCTTATATTTCCGTCCCCTCCGCGCAGTAATACAGGGGTCTTAGTCTCCACGGATGTTAATGACATGCCATCTACACCCATCAGGCTCGTTGGCTTGCTCGCTCGATTCACAGACACTGGGATGGGTGCAACATTTGAAGATTGAGGAGGAACCGTGGATTTCAGTGTCCACTCCTTCCGAGTTTGCGACATATCCTTTTGTGGTTGTGAATTATTTAACTGTGTCCATTCATAGAAAATTTGTTCTTCACATAATTCGATCACCTTTACAGTTATGATTCAGAATCGACACAGTATTCTTTAGTTCCCGGTTAATATCAATTTCAATCATAATACAAGTATATTAACGTGATTGAATAAAAAACTAGTCAAGCAAGTTCAAAGTAACCAATTTTTCGTGAGTAATTTCTCATTTTTTAACACCCTAGTCTATATATTACATAAACAATTGAGCTGTGAATGGGTGCACATGTGGTTTTTGTTGGTTGGGTTTAAGTGATTTGTTTGACGATCGATAACCAAAATTTTATATTATACTAATGCTTGAAAAGGGAATGTGTGCATAAGTATCCAAGTTAAAACTTGGACTTTGTTGGGGGCTTGGGGCGAGTATTTTCTTTCGTTTTGTTCTTTGTTGGCTATGTTTCTGATGATCCAAATTAAGGATGTCAACGGATCATCATGATCCGCTTAAATCCGTCCAGGATCTGTTCACAATTCGCTTCATTTTACGAAAAAAATTTAAATATAGTTAAATAGATTAGGATGTTAGGAGCTTAGAGGTGTTAACCCAAACCTAAACTCATGTTAGTTTTTTTTTAAAAAATGAAACGGATCGTGAACGGATTCTGTACGGATTTAAGCGAATTATAATCCCTTGACATCCCTAATCCAAATCCATGTGGTAAGGTAGTGTGAGATTGCCTTAATTAGAGGCGACACACTGATTTCTTGTGATTATCATTCTTCTGTAATAAATGCACCAAAAAGCTTTCATGCAATTCTGATGCTATCTCACATGGCCAAGTTGCAGGCAATTGTTCTTCTTAGTTATTAATCACTTAGTAGTACTGATCATTTGGTTTTCTCAGAATTCATATTTTTCCTGCCATTGAGGTAATGTAGCATGTTTAAGCTCATGTACTAGCATGTGGAAGAGTGTACATGATGGTAGAGTGTGTTTATTATACTTTGACCCTCTTTTCCCTCCAACCATTCTTGTTCTTCACTATTTAAATTAAACGTACACCCACGGTAAATTACACGAGTAGTTGTACAATAATGCAACACGCATAAATAAGAGTTACTCGTATTTTTGTGGAAACGGCAAAAATTGTATTAATGGCAAAAAAAAGAATGTACAAATTACGGCCTTACAGGAGTGCATAAGGATGCACACCTACCCAAACTAAAACAGACAAGTTACTTGCCGGAAAGAGATGCCTGATTAAGAGGGGGACTGGATTCCAATAGAGAAATTCCCAAGAACAGCCAGGCACTCAAGGTCCATGAAGTGTAAAAGAATAGACTATTACGACCCAACCGAACCCACTCAACCGGGTCATCGAAATATACACCGGAGAAGCAAGCAAGATCAGGAGAATCGTAAAAACTATCTAAGATATATACAATGAACAGTAAGCCCCAAGAACTCACAAAAGTAAGCCCACCCAAAACCCCTAGACTTCAAAGGTCTACCAAAATACTCAAGTAATTAAACGTATAATAAAATTTTCTCGATATTAAGATATAAAAAGTGATTGGCCAATTTAATTTCACAACAACGTCTTGGATCTAGCAGTATCATGCATAAGAATACAAATATTGGTCCAATTAACAAGATGTACTTGAGCATGTTTGTTTAAATTCTTGACACTTTCATGTGCACCAAGCATTAGACGATTAATTCAAGTTAAACTGTTTTAAGTATTAATCCAAAATTGATCTGGATTGCCAGATGAATCATTGCCTGCAACTGCAACCATAAGTTATTTACTATATACTACCTGCCAATTTCCCATAATTTAATAAATCTGAACTACCATGACCAATTGACATTAATTATCAGACCTTTGTTTACTGTAACAGTTTGGATTCTGCAAGTATATGTTGACTCACTATCACATTGATGAATGAATCTTAGATCAGACAAATTGTTATTTACTCAACTAATATTAAAATAATAAATTGAAAAAGACTCTTTTTTATTCCACTTTATTTCAAAACAAATTAATACTATCTCTCATAGACTTTGTAGTTGATGCATTTTGTCCACGTTCTTGAAAAATGAAATACAAGAAAGTACAAATAATCAAACTGTATTTGATGATTTTCAACTCTAAAGTTTAATTAACTCGAATTCAACTAATAAAATTATACAAACATTATCTCTAATCTCATCTAACCAAGAAGAAGGGGAATTTAATTACATGTTTTGATGAATTTTAAGACCCCAAGACAAGAAGTGGCAATCATTATCGAACATGGGTGCCATCTCATAGTTGACACTTAACCACACAAAATTCAACTACCAAATGGGGTTGCCCTATAAATACCATAACACAACATTACATTAAGTACTAGTAGTAGCAATCTTCCATGACTTAAAAATGAAGGTGATCTACTACGGTATCACATCTCTCATTGTGACTTTCCTCCTCACTCTAACAACCGAGGGAGCCAAATCACCACCATATGCACAACAATTCTTGAGCTCACAAAACGCGGCCAGAGCCGCGCTTAAGCTTCCGCCCTTAGTGTGGGACGCGAAGCTCGCCAAGTATGCATTGTGGTACGCGAACCAGAGGAAGAATGATTGCGAGTTAGAGCACTCCAATGGCCCTTATGGGGAGAACATCTTCTGGGGGAGCGGTAACGGGTGGACCCCGGCACAGGCGGCCTACGCGTGGGTTTCGGAGAAACGAGTGTACAACTACTGGTCGAATTCATGTGCATATGGGCAGGATTGTGGGCATTACACACAAATTGTGTGGAAAGGGACAAGGAGGATTGGATGTGCTAGGGTTGTTTGTAGTAGAGGATTGGGTGTGTTCATGACTTGCAACTATGATCCACCAGGGAACTACATTGGAGAGAGGCCTTATTGAAGTTCATTCTTGGAGGTTTTGGTTTTGGAGGGAATTAAATGAGTAATTAATGACCTTTTTGTTAGGTCCATTTTATACTACTATAATGTTTATTAATTATATACTTTATATTACTACTACTACTACTTAATTGTAATTAATTTTGAAATTTTGATCTGTGTATATGAAAACTGTTGTGGCAGATTATGCAATGCTGTTGGCAGTTGCAAGGCAGTTTGGAGTTCTTCATGGGGTTTCATTGGTGTATTATACAATAAAACAATTTTTTTTCTCTCACTCTAGATATTGATCTGGAGTAAGCTTTTTCCTCCCTCTAGCTATTGTGCAATATAATATTCTGAATTTGATTTATATTTTCATTGTCCCACATGGATTGTGATAGAATCCTGAATACTATATATATATCAGTTAGATTTTTAAAGGGGCATGATCCAATATATATTCTAAATCTAAATGATAAGTATATAGCTAGTACTCTCTCTTATTTTTGTTAATTGATACTCAGTACTGTTATTAGCACCTTAATGAAGGTTAAAAAACTTTAAAATGTAATATTGCAACGTCGGACATCAGAGCATTCATATTCATGACCATTCCTATCCATGACCTGTTTTTCGTTTTTGAGTCATTGCTTCAACCCCCTTGATTTCCTGCTCTTACTTAATCCATCTGAATTTCTCATTATCTTTTTAACAGTATTCTTAAGGCCGCTACATATATAAAAAAGAACATATAATTTTACAATAAACGAGCCCCAAGAGGTTTTTGATGATGCGTTCGACCAAATTGTAAACTATTTTAATTTAAAGCAGATTATTTGGGTTCTTTATGCTAGGGGCAAAACCATTGGTCATTGCTACAGAAAGATGAAACCACATGGTTTCACTATTAAATAGAAAATTCTAATTATTTGCAATTATGCAGGTGGGGGTGGGGAATAATTTTCCAAACTTGTAGCACTAGCTTCTCACTTCACTTACTTTATTTGAAAAAAAGAAGAATAAATATGAGAAGTTCGTAAGGGAGGGAGGGGGGAGGGGGTTGCAATAGTGTTCTACAGTATAGATCAAACATTTTTTGAACAACAAAAGAATACGTATATATGTTGTCTCTATTCTGCAGTTTATTAGATACTAGTGACATACTAACAACTACTATACGCACTTGACATGATTACCAATTTGTGGGTTTTTGAATTTTTTAAAAGTATTTTGTCCAATTTTAATACACATGTCATGATCTGGGGTTTTATGGGATTGTCGTAATGATTGGACCCCTAGCATCTCAAAATCTATTATGCCGAAATTTTATAGTATATGTTTGCAAGTTTTGTTTAGAAAAAATAATTTTATAAACTAAAAAAACAGAGGTTAACTTTGTAATAATAATGCACTATAGAGGTACGTATAGTAGATCTGCTCGGATCAAGACCCTCCTGATAGATACAAAAACCTTTCTTCAGTGTCTTTTGTCAACTATCACACATATCGATTTGTGATGGTTATGATAAGTCTCAAAGTGTCAGTAGCAGTTCCGAGTTCCGTGATTATTAGGAATTTTGATGTCCTACTCCTACATGTGTAAGTGAAGATTGAAAATTGAATTGTAAATACTAAATATGAATGATTGCAAATAAGTTGTGCTAGCTAGGAATTATAAGCTCCTCAATTTGCGCCTCGTACTCGTACATCATCACTTTCACTTTCAAACTTAATCTTGTCCAGCTTGGTTCAAATCTGGAAAACAGCTAGCTGGACTTCTAGTTCTAGTTCTTGTCTCATGAAGTCATCATGACAATCATCATGAACAAAGAACTTGTTTCCAGTTTGACAGATAGTCATATACTACTAAAGAGATTAGACTATTATCCACCCCAGTCCCCACGGTAAGTAGATAGCAAAGGGTGTCCTTTCTTTCTCTTTTTTTGATCAATTTAAGTTTAAGATTCGATGGATTAAAGCATAAATTCATCTATCTTTACTCTTTAATTCAAAATAAGGATAGCTATCAAGCTAGATGTTCATTCTCATGAAATGCAGTTTGTATTTCTAGATGATTTCTCAGCACAATCTCCCTCATTTTTTAATATTTCGTTTAGGGCTATAGACGAGCTAAGCTTTTTTCGACTCGCTCGAAACTGCTAGAAAAAAACTCGATTCTAAACTCGAATTTTCGAGCTCGAGCTCGAGCTCGAGCTCGAGCCTAAAATCGAGCTAGAGTTCCTTATCGAGCCGAGTTCGAGCTGGGTTATACTCGACTCGAAAACTCGACGAGCCGACTCGATTACTATTACTTATTATTATTATTATTATTATTATTATTATTATTATTATTATTATTATTATTATTATTATTATTATTATTATTATTATTATTATTATTATTATGTGGGTATATATACAGCCGGCCATAGGGGATCACACTCAACTGGTGTGACCCGGAGTCGGAGGTAGTAGAAATCAACACACAGCCGCTCATATTTTCATCTTTGGTTGATTGATTCACAGAACCCCACAAGGAGAAATGAAAGAGAAAGATCCTGGCAAAAGTGTGCGCTGCTTACTCTGAGCCAGAAATTCAACCTAGTGGACGAGACCAAAATCACAAACACACATCTCTACCCTTGTATTAACCACCAGAAACAGTCATACACAGAAAGCGATTGAAGAAGAACCTACAAAGACTCCATCTTTTCCCCAATTTGTTGCAACACAAAAACTACTCACTGAGTTTTTACCAATTCTTTTGCTGTATAGTATTGAAGGAGCAAGCTGTTGATGCTAGATATCCCTTGTAAGTTCTCTTTCTTGATTGATCCTGATTTCCAAGATTATGCTTGTTTTTGTCAGCAGCTGTATTTCTCTCCTTTGTCTTGTTTTGATTTTGTCTTTTGTCTATGAGCTGGCTGGGTAATCTTGTTGATAAGTTATAAATACCTTTTGCTTGTTCAGTTTCTGGGTATTGAGTACAACACTGTCTGCTTATTATATTCAGAAGAAAAAGAAAAGATGATACAGGTAGTTTGAAATTGAAATGATTTAAGGGCAGGGGCTTGTGTTTCTCTCGATCTTTTGGTATGTTCTTGGTTCTTATGGGATATTCTCTTATTACTATAAATAGTTGTTTACCCTTAATTTCCTCATGTGGGTTTCACTTCAAATTGAACCTCAATCATACACTTGGCTCCTTGTATTCTTATCAGGACAATGAAAAATGACAGGCCTGTTAGTTAGTTTTCATCCTCATTTCCCTTTGTATGAGTTTGTTGAGTCCCAAAGATCTGGTTTTCTTGAAAATCTGGTAACAAATTTGCTGATATTTCTCCTACTCCTTGTTACAACCATACTATTTGATAATTGGATATTTGAATTCTGGATGTGGCTGTGTTAGTTCTTTGTTGACATGCTGATCATTAAACATGTTTTGACGTTACACAGATTTCGGGCTATGTATCGGGTTTCCTGAACATTAATTTTCTTTTTGAAACAGGGCTCTTGAGCTTTGTCTATATTTGTCCATCAATGTTCTTGAAGAAATCTGGTGCCAAATAAGCCCCTGAGAAATGGAGAATCATTACGAATTAAACGGCAATGTGAATGGACATTTGGCTGATCCGGATCAGATGCAGATTATTCGGCACCCCAGGTTTTCGATACCTTGGTTAGACATCAGAGTATTTTATGTCAGAATTAGCAATTTCGTGGTTGATGATACCACTCCGGAATGTCTCACCCTCAATCATGTCCCTTTAAGCCCAGACACAGTCCTCGAAGTTAATGGAGCAAGATGCGCCATGGATTCAGAAGGAATCTCGTGCGTTCTCAGAAGGGACCGGGTGGATAAGAAATCTGAAGAGGCCACGTTTGTCAGCACGGATAGTATAAGATTAAATGGCAGTGTAAAATTTGAGGTATTTGATAGAAAGGACCTTGTAATCTCTGGGGTTCTAGATATGTGCGGTACAAATGGTTTTGTTGGTGAATCGAGTAATATGTTGAACAAGAGATGGATCATGAACTGTGAATCAGTAATGAGTGCTGGAACGGGGTTTCTTAAAGGAAAGCATATCGTGAGTCCTGAATCAACTTCACCTACTATTGAAGTTTATGTGGCCGGGTGCTGTTCGGGGACTCCAATCATGTTGACCAAGACATTGCAACTTAGCCACCGAAAAAAGCATAGGAAGGGTGTGCTGGATTCAATACCGGAGTATGATAATGCTTCTGAATCTCGTGAAGGTGTTGCTTCTGGACATGATCTCCAGGTAATAAAATTCAGTACATGTTCTTGACATTCACATCCTTTAGCATTTTGCATTATATTCTGAGCTGCGAATACTTAGACCTGACTCTAGATTCAAGTTTTTACGACCTCTTCAGTTTAATTATCGTGGTTCTAAACCATCTCAAATCCCAGCTATTGCTTGTGAGCATAAAACTTATACATGCAATGATTTTCTAATTTAGAGGTTAATTGGTGTAGTTAGTATTTGACTTTGAAGGTAGAAGCCATTTACCTATTTCGTTGAAGTAGTCTTGTTCCTATTAGTTTGAAGGAGAAATCATTTAAGATCTTAGGAAGCATGCTCTACTCGGGAGTACAAATTCTTTTGAGCATGAGTGGTGACATCTAGTGCTCAAATCCACCTTTCTAATTAGACAAATAATGGCTTGCTTTTGACTAGAGAATAAAATGTTACTGTTGAGTGCTGACTATTACTCTTGTTACTCTATTTGCATTCTTAATGATGTTTAGTTTAATGTTGGTTCTTTTGAATAGCTCAGCCCATGCATTTTTTGGTTATCATTGAATAAATCGGACCAATTTACGAATTCTTACGATCCCATAAGGTAGATTATATACAGAAAGATGTATATCATATGGGTGTTAAACTTCAAAAGAATCAAAGCAATCTGAAAATTGCTATGCTCAAAACTTCATCCAGATAACTCCACAAGCCAACAAGACCTAGTTAAAACCTCCCCTGAATTCTGTTTCCCTACTCGCGATGAACTCTCCATGCCATTGATTAGATGTGCTCTTATCCTTCTACCATGGCCATATGGCTGCTTCCCGGCATGAAACATGTTCCTTTTGAGCAAAGGGCCCATAACCCTTTTAATTGCATCTTAGGCCACCAGCAGAAACCTTATCCTGGACATATCATGAAGGTATGGGCAGTCTGCAGGCACAGAAATTGAAAAGATAGAATATTTATCTTTCTTCTTGTTTCCTTGTGTATCTCTCCATATCCTTCTGACAGAGTGACATGTCTTGGTCCCATATTAAAGGAAAAACTAGGTAGGTAGTCCTCAACTGTGGGCCCATTTTGGTTGCTCCTGCCCTTGCAACTTTTTCATTTGAATGATCTGTGCAAGATAGACTGTTGCAATTGTGCTTCGGAGAAAATTTTAGCCAGGCAATATGTTACATGGTATATCTCTGCCATTTTAAGGCCTAGTGTTAATAGAAATATAATGGAAATGTCTCTATGACTGCATGATTTTTGTATTAGGATTTGCTTTATGGTGAAAATATATAGACATGGGCTGAGCAATATACAGTACTAACTTAGTATTGGATATTTCATATTTCCCTAGAAATCAATTTTGCTCACAGTGCACAAACTATAGACAGATTAATTGTTCTCATTGAAAAAATTCTTAGTTATGCCTTCAACTGTTCAAGACTTCAAGCACTTTCGGATGACTTCAACTTATTCACTTCTCAGATCTAACCATAATTCTTCTTTTTCCAAAAGAACTGTATGCAAAAAGATGTCACCCAAAATGGTGTGTTCTCCATCTGTCCCTTAGTTGTTAAGCAGAAAATGTTTATCTTAAGTCAAGATATTGTTGACATTTAGGCTTCAAGGCCATCCAGGTACCGTGGACCGTTAATTTGTTACCTGTACTTCTTGACGTCGAGTTAGGTAGATTAGGGTTTGGAGTTGCAGCAGTCTTTTGGTAATGTTCCAATTTTTTGTTGCATATGTTCTAATATCAGATATTATAACACTTTAGTGCATTTTATAAATTGATATACGTCCTCACATGCCGGTGTATATGTATTACTTCCTCTCTTACTGATCGAATTGGACCAATCATTCAGCCTCCTTTTCTTGTGCTATTGTATCGTAGGTTTTGTAGGTTAATATATACAGAGACTTTTATTTTGCCTAAAACCTTCCCATGAAGTTGCAACTATACACCACTAGCTTCAGTTTATTCCAAATTCCACTCAAACCTTACAAAGTTGCAATCTGCACGCAAACCTTTTCAGTAGTGCAACTTATACCTCTGAATTTCGGCTTTCAGTTTTCTGTCATTTTTTATTGTTGACCACCAGTTTGGGTGATGTCTGTACTTTCTATCAGTTTGGGTGTATTTTCAAATAAACATAAGTTAATGGTATAAGTTCCAACATTGTCAAAAGGTTTTAGTTCAGAGTAATAATTCACCTAGTTTATAACATTATACACTGATATTTGAACTTCAGCTTTCTGAGTGCTGCTTCATTCCCCGAAGTGACATCATTAGGATCACTGTTTTGAATATACATTACTGACAGCATGTTCCAATTTTGTGTCTTTCAGGTTACAGAGTACAGGAATTATAAACCCGAAAGTCTTGGTGAAGACTACGATAATTTATACTGGAGACAGACAGAATACGTTGAAGGTGAAGATGGAGAGCTTTCATGGTTCAATGCTGGTGTGAGAGTGGGCGTTGGGATAGGCCTCGGCATTTGCCTGGGGATTGGAGTTGGAGTTGGTTTGCTGGTCCGTACTTACCAGACCACCGCAAAACCATTCAAACGAAGGCTTGTGTAGTTGCTTAGCCTATTACTCTTGTGTTGTTACAGTAGTCATTAGAAGTCGATTTTGAGTGCGACCAGTTCAGTTTCCTGTTGAATACATAAGTTTTCTGGAGAAACAGAAATTTTACTTGACACAGGACAGCCTTTTGTTTGATGTGAACCATGTTTTCTTTTGCTCTTTTTTAGTTTAGAGAGATCTCCTGGTGCTCTACAGCAGCATAAGTTGTGGAGAATAGATGCATTTTTTGTGTAGATTATATTCTGCTTGTATGGATCTAAAACCACTGTACACCATCTTTATGTTTAATAGCAGTTAACTTGTCTCTTTGTGAATTGGAAAAGGCGAATACCGTCTCATTTACTGCACCTGGTTCTGTACAGCAAATGTAAATCTCTCGTTAAATTCGACTGCAAATCTCTAACTTATAATGCACTGAAGTAAACTTGATTAATCTGAACTTAACATTACAGAATTTAAGGAACTGAACAGGGCATAAAAAGTAAAAACCGAGAAATCATACATTGAGGGAAATAAGCTGCAAAGGATCTTTGAAAATTACCAATACCATCAGCATTGAAAGGCATATATATCATGTCGGAGTTCTTATCCTGGGGCTAAAACTTCGTTATATATAGTCTAGGAGAATTTGAGATAGAAACTGAGTGAGATTAAATTACTTGTGTCTTTATTATTGTTGTTATCTCATCTCTACTACACTGCACAGGACTTTAGCCGGCTGGAGTAACGCAGTCGGGCTCTGGAGCCACTTCAGCAGTAGCACGGTTGTTAGATTGGTGCTTGTCGAAACCCCAAAACTTGGCACCTTTGACATCATCCTGTGCCATTTGCCTGGAAAACTCTTCGTGGTCATACTGTAAATTAGCTGTACCACCAAACTCAGCAGGGAGATTGTCCATATCAAAGAAGGAAGTCATGAGTTCCACGCTGTCCTTGTTCTTTGGGTAAACAAATTTCACCTTCTGGAATGTTTTTGGATCCAGAAAGTACTTAACAACCTGCAAGACACAGTGTGCACACATCTAAGCACACTTGTACTAAAATTCTACACATTCTAGGGTAACATCAGGTTCCTACAGTATTGATACATTGATGAATAGTAATTAAAGCATGATGGTCAGGGATTGTACAAACATACCCTCCAAAATGCTTCGAATATGCGTGGGGGATTGTAGAGGAATGCTACTGCTAGTCTCTCTGGGTAATGATTTTGTAATATGTTGATGGAATCTCGAGCAGATTTGATTGGGACATTGTTGGTTATGGACCATCCAGTGAAGTCTATCAGCCATGCCATTTGTTCTTGCCCTTCAGGAAGATTCAATATGGCATTCTCAATCAGATAAACCAGATGCTTAATCTGATTATCGAGTGACGCCGTATTCTGAAATTATGCCAATAGAAAACTTCTCATGAACCATTCAAAAAGGGGAACGGAAAAGTAAATAGTTCATTGAGATTCTCTAGCTACCTGCATTCCTGGTCTTAGTATGAGAACAGTCCTGCCATGACGATCACGAAAGTTTGCTCTATATACCTTCCCAGTCTCACCCTCAGCCGCAACTTCACTCTGACAATCAACGTAAAATATGTAAGTGTTAGCCCAAAATGAGAAAAACAAGGAACAGGGAAGAAGATTTTAGGAGTTAAAAAGTAACTTCAGGAGCAGAAAAACATCCAATAAGTGCTTTCTTTCAGCTGAGAAACACTGCGACAAATATCATTTTTACATATAAACAGAAGATTAAAATTAGTGCTTCAAACTACCATGTCTGTCTAAAATCCCAAGACTCCTCTCACATAGTAGCTATATTACCCAAAGTCTCCAGTCCCCCTGCATCCCCCCATGCCTAACACTTGACACAGTCCAACAACATGGTTGTATGGCACTTCAGATTAGACCAAAAGTTTGAAGTATATTCATGGATTGGACGATTCCATCACCAGGTACGCACTCAAGTTGAATTACTTACAGGAGAGTCCGGATAACATAGCTCAAACGTAAATTCAGAAAATCTCAGCAAAATGAATTAAAAATCAAAGAAAAAGCTGGAAAACCTTTGGGCATACTAAATTACTAGTAATTGTAAATCAAGAATCAGCCTAAATAAGAAGAAATCATACTAGCTGCCCAAACTACATTTTACTACCAGCACCCACTAAGAGTTGATTAAATACGACTTTGAAACAAGAAGCATAAAGTCAAGTAGTCAACTGCATGATCCATATTCTAATGAATTATCAGCAAAACAAACTAGGAAACTGGGATGCTCACTACATGATCCATATTATAATGTCAAGTGATTTACCCAACGGATTTCTTCCGGTTTAAAGGCAGACCTCCACCGTAAAGTCTCCTCCAACATCTTCTTTGCTTTATCCACATTCCAGCTCCTAGCTTCCAAATATCTCTTCAGACAAGCTACACTGCAATACTGTAGACTGCGACCTGTGAGCGGTCCAAGAGAAGCTTCCAGCTCTTTGATCTACAAGAAAAACCTAATCAGACCTCCTTGATAATCTATTAACAGAAGAAGCTCAAAAATCACATTAGTTCCACGTTGATCACAATGCTTTCCATGGAGAAGATGTATTGAGCATAGCCTCATACTATGAACCATTGCATTTATCTTTTTTGCAATATATAGTGCAACAGAAAGAAATATTTCCATCAGCTCGTTCCTACTTCAGCACCGGTCAAGTATAAATTTCTCAGCAAAGAAACAGTACTTCGTAATTACCTTACGCTCATGCTGTAACTCAATGCTCTCATCAGCATGAGAGGAATTATTTCTCCGACGGAACATGATGATAAACCACACTACTGTAGTTCAGCAGCTGAGATTACCTATCAAAATTTACAAGCACGGTTTCGTAAAAATCACAAGTACTTAAAGAACTCTAAAGAAACACAAACAAACAAACAATTCCATGCCAACTTTCATTTCAAATAAAGCAACTTAACAGCAAGAGTGCACATGTAATCAACTGAAACAAGTTGAAACTAAAGACTATCTTGAATTCTTCAGCAGCTAATTGATGATTCTATCAATTTCTGCATCCTTACCTAATCAAACAAACAAACGGAAAAAAAAAACAAGATGTTTGTAACAGTAACAGAGTTATCTCCACTTGCTGCTCTTGCAATTGTTTCAAGACCAGTACAAGTTTGCAATTCAACGGAAACAATTGATTAACAAAAACTGAGTAGATCAGTTACTTATTGGTCATTCCTACATATGATTCTGCAAACATGTGAACAAGAGGGAATCCAAAACAAACTGCAGGAGAAAAAGTTAGAAATCAGCATCAAGTGATCAAGTCAAATTAAGTCAGCAAAACAATCAAAACCAAGACAAAGTCGTATGCTAGATTGCTATGCTAATTCCATCTTCATAACAACCAATTTACAGCTACATGCTTGATTCTTAAATCGACACTTTTTAATAGCTGAACCAAAATCAAGATAAGTTTCACAAAAAGATCCTAAAGATCAAAACTTTTGACTTCACACAAACCGTAGAAACTCAGGAATCAACACAACTAAGTAAAATTCACATCATAGACCAACCCGATTCATCAATCAAGATCCAGGAACCAGATAACCAAACAAAAACAGATCCAATACAAGAAAATCCCAGCTCAATTATTCACAAACAAATCATAAACCAATCAATTGAAAAGATAAGCTCCCGTTTTTCTTTGGAAAGAGATTACTTACAGAGAAACGAGGGACACAGGATTGGAGGTATGATTTTTTGTCCAGTTAAGGAAATGTCATCAAAGCTTTTGTTGGCATAAAGTGGAGTGAAAGCGCAACAAATGCTTGTGAACAAATTGAGACACAAGAAATTGTTGCTTTAAGACACGCACTAGGTGTGAAGTGAGCTTTAGCTACTGCGTGTTGTGTGTTGTGCTGTGTATGTATAATATTGTAATCGGTTCCGGATCAATCGGGGCAAGAAGAAGCAAGACAGGAGGCAGATATTTTGGTTTCTGAGTCTTTCTTTGGCTTTGGAAGTCACAGACAAAGACTTGTCAAGCACTTGCAAGTATCCACTTATTTTTCCATGAAAGATCTTGACCGCAAGTGTGCACTTATGTCGAAATTAATACCCACTAGACTAATGTAGGCTCTCCTCCATACGCGTTATTTTACTTCAGCTCGATTCAATTCAAATCTTTTTAATATGTCTAGTTTACTTCAGATCAATATAATTAACTTAGTTCAGTTTAGATGAGCTCAATTCAGTTCATGGTTGCATAATTTATACTTAAAATATAGTTCAGTTTATATCCATTAAGTTCACTTAACTTCACTTCAGATAAATTAAGTTCAGTTCAGAGATCTTCAGACGAATTAAACACATATTTAATCCCTAGCTACCTCCTACGAAAGTGATAGTGTCGAACTGTTTGGCTTTATAAATCGAGTAAGTTACTGAGTTTTGAAATTGATTTCATCACAAATTAATCTCGGTGAAAGTGTAGGTGTTGGGTGACCTGTTGGGACAACGTTTGAATCTATATGAGAGACAACACTTCCTGCACTTTGGTTTTCTCTATTTAGTTTTAACTTTATTTCTGCATAAGGTGGTCTAGCAGTTAAGTGACGGAGTTGAAAGTGTTTGCAAGTATGAGGTTTGGGGTTCGAACCTAGGAAGACACATGTTTAGGTGAATATTACTAATATTTACTTGATAGTTTGTAATAGTTTGTCGTTTTAAAAAAAAAAGAGTTTTAACATATGAACTTATGATACTCATATTATAAGTGTTTAACAGAGTTACTTAGACTTATTAGACTTGAATGACAAGTAACACTAAATCGAAGTTCATGAAATACTACGATTCCTTAATAATTAGAATTTTCACGTGAAGAAGAGTTGGACGACAGTTAAGAATAGACTTATATACAAGATCGGTTGGACTCAGAGTCAGTGCGTATGGAGGTTCCAACATACAAGAAGATTACATAAAAGAGCTTGATTGCATAGAGTTAATCAAGTCGGGGTAAGGAAATTGATACTTGAGGAATAGTAAAACTGGAGTTTGAGGTGGTTAACTAAGTTAGTGTTTCAAAATGGGTTAATGAATTAGTAGTTGTAGCAGGAATATTTGTGTAGGTGTGTAAGAATGCATCAAAGTGGGTATGATGAAGACAATATGTGAAAGAATGTGATTGGTATTAATCATGTTTTTAGAGTTTTTTGTAGTGATGTGGAGTGGAATGATGGGACAAAGGAGCAATGGGAGTGTATGATTTGCGAGATAAAGGGGACAAATTAGTAAAACTCGGTTAAGAGCTTAACTTCATGTTAAACACCAAAAGCCTTAACCTAATGACTAACTCTATGACAATCAGTTGGTAACTTGTAATTTACTTGGAGTTTTTTTTTTTTTTTCTATAAACCACCATATATAGAAATTAAGAAGTTACATCAGAAGGGGATCCGCTATCCATACAAAAAGGTCTGTCTACTGCTTTTTAGCACTACAAAAAAATCCAGGTTTACTGACGAATTCTATTCGTCAGTAAACCAGTCTATTCGTCAGGAAAAAAAAATCCTGACGAATCGCTGGAGTTTACTGACGAATAGATTCGTCGTCAGTAAACCCTTCGTCAATAAGGAGTTTACTGACGAATAGATCTATTCGTCAGCAAGGTTCGTTGACCCTCGTCAACGAACTTAGCCGTTTTGGCTAATTCGTTTTGCTGACGAATAATCTATTCGTCAGCAAATTGAATTTCTTTTTTCTTTTTCTTTAAGTTAATGTACTGACGAATAAATTATTCGTCAGTATTTTATTCGTCAATATACTGACGAATAAGTTATTCGTCAGTATATTTAAACATTTTTTATTTTAATTAAAATCCGGGAATCCTGACGAATAGATTATTCGTCAGGATCTTTTTATTTAATTTTTTTTTAAATAAAACATTTTTCGTTTAATGAATTTATTTTTTCTTTTTTTATTTATCAGTTGCTGACGAATAATCTATTCGTCAGCAAACTGATTAAAAAAATAAAAAAAAAAGCTCCGATTGGGGTTGTTTTCAGCCCCAACCGGAGCGAGGGGTTGGTGGGGTGGTTGGGGAGGCGTGGTGGTGGTGGAGACGGGAAGGAGAAGAGGTTGAGTTGGTGGTGCAGCGGAGGTGGGGTGGTGGCGGGGCGGCGGGGGGGGGGGAGACGAGGTGGTGGAGCGGATCGGAAGGGAAAACGGCTGAACTCAAGTCACA
>JAYMSL010001347.1:0-17580 GCA_036897195.1 Plantago coronopus
ATAGTAGTAGTATGATTTTTCAAATGACGTCAATGAAAAACATTTATTTCCCCACCTCCACCTTTAATTATTGTTCAAGTACAGGTACAGATACATTTTTTGTCTTCGTGTTTCCATTAGTTTTATACTGAAGATTGAAGACATAACCTTACATCGTCCCCTATATCATACACACTTCTAAATAATATAAGGGGTGCAAGCTAGATTTTACAAAATTATGTGGGTGCAAACAATTAAGTGGGGTAAAATAGAATTTTATAAAGGAATACCAAGGATCACATAGATAAGCTACAGAACATGTGCCTTCTATGTGCTCAACGAATGTTTTCAACTGAGAAGTCTGTACCCTAATATTTCTAAAATGAGAAGCATGGATCCAGACAAAATGAATTTTATACATGCAGCAGATAACTGAAATAAGAACATCTGTAAGTTAAGTATCATACCGCTTCAAAAAAAAAAAAAAAAGTATTCATACCTGTCCATAGCCGCCGCTGAATAAGCCAGCAAGCTGCTCCTCAGTGATCTTTTTTAAGAGAAACAAAACCAAATCAATTTGGATCCTGAGGTATAAAAGAAACAAAATGCTAGATGATTAATGCAGTTCATTGAGATCCACTCACAGTATGATCGATATCGGAAACATAAACAGTTCGCCTAATGCTATCTTCTCTTTGAGCTCTAAAAGCTCTGGCACTCATTCTCCTCCTTCCCTGGGTGTAGTTGTTTCTCCTCTGGGGAAACAAGAAAAGAAAGCACACGGTTAGAAATGGACATGAAAAAGTATTCATCAATTGGTATGCACGTGAATTTTGGAGTACCAAACTCAGTTCACATGAGATTTGCGGCACGTAAGCGCATGTGTGCAGTATCTAAATGACACCAGAACACATGTCTAAAAAGGAATTCACTGAAATGAAAACCTACATGTCAAAACAAGCATAAATGGATACATATCAAAGGTAAGTTACAGTTGCACCTGAACACTCATTTACGCCCACAAACTTCACACATCCAGAAACATAGTAAATCTAACACGTTACCCAAACGAAAAAGTCATTGGGGATTCCTCAAGAACGAAACCCGATAATCACACGTCACAGAACATGAGTGCACAAATCCTTGATCACAATAACGGCAAAAAGGTGTCAACTTCATCCAACAAAGAAGACAAAAAATCGGAGCCGGTGATTTGATCACTCTCAGATGTAGAATTATACCTTAGTTAAAATTCTCCATTTCACACAACTATAAAATCTACATACAATTGAATGTAACATACCATAAAACTCAATATACATGCAAAGCATGAAATAGCAATTAATTTCAAACATCAAGCAAGCAAAAACACCACAGATTACATCAGATTACACTATAATCAATTAAAGTTAATCAAAGAAACCAATAAAGCAAAAAATAAAGAATCTTTACCCTTCGATTATTCGGGAAACCATCATTGCCCATGCTCATCTTATTGAAAGTGACAAAATTGTAAGCCCCCATTTGGGCTTGAACCTGGGGATTATAGGTGGAGGGAAAGAACTCCTTGGCCAAGGGGTTGAGTTTCAGCTCCTTGAGGAATTTGTGGAGTTTTGATTCTAAATCAGAGTCTGAATTCTTGTTATTAAGACCATCCTCATATGTTTCACCTCCAGACTCATCCCCTTCAGAATTTACATTATCATTTTTTTCATTATTGTTTTCACTCTCTTTGTCGGAGTATTTTGGTGACAAGGTAGAGTCATCAACATCAGCAGCAGTGGTGGAATGAATTTCCAAAACTGCTGCATCACCAGTCACCTCTGCACCAGCCGCCATGGAAATAGAATCAAACAAACTCAGGAAGAAAAACAAGAAACCCAAAAATATTGCAGATCAAAATACCAAAAACAAGAATTCTAGCAATTCTAAACGAAAATGAAGAAAAAAGCTCAGGTGTTTGTAATGTTAATCACTGAAAGATCAAAAAAACCCAATCTTTTAATGTCTCTAAATAGAAGTAGAGAGATCAGTCAAGAAAGGGTTTTCTCCCCTCCCCTCTGCTCAGATTTGGGTGGATTTTTGTTTACAATCTAGATGGGATTCTGTGAATGCGGTTTATAGATAGAGAGAAGCTATGAGCAGAAACCCATTTGGTGAAAAAGGCCAGAAATGGTAGAAAAGTGATGATGAGAGAGAGATAGAAGAGAGAAGAAGAAAGAAAGTGATGAAAGATGCCTCCTCTGATATCACACAAGAGTTTTGAGTTTTTCTTCTTTTCTTTTTCTCCAAACCAGGGTTTGTTATTCTTATACAAATCTTATAAATAAAACTATTTTTCAAAAATTTAAAAACAGGGTTTTTATCCTTTTTTTCCTCTAGAATATTACTCACAAAATCTGTTTTTTTTTTTTTTTTTTTTTTGAGAAAAAAAGAGTATATAGGATTAAATAAGAAGGCAACAGGTGGCCTAAGAATTGGCCATACTTTTCCTATATATACCCACCCTTCTTTTTGTTGTTCTTGTTCAAGTCAAGAGAGAGGAAAATGGGAATTGAAATACTCAAATACATGCATACATACCCCCTTTAAAGTATGATGAATGTTTAGAACTGTACATACAATATTGTGTACGTATCGATTTATACGTTTCTGTGCATAGATACGTACATTTGAGAATTCAAAGATGGAGAGAGAGAAAGAGGTTGGAAGTGGTATTAATGTTAGAGGCGTTAAAAATGGGGAAAAGTGAAGAGAAGAGGAGCTAACGTAAGATGACTAGTTGGGGTTTTGGCTTTTATTATGTTGTTTGTTTGTTACTTTCATGACAGACGATATGGCTTTCATAAATAAATCATAACTGCCTCTTTTTGTTGGGATTCTAATTTCTCTTCCTTTTTTCCCTTATCTTCTTCTATACTAGTACTAGTAGCAGCTTGGGTTCAATTCTATTTCAGTTATATTCCGTTCAGTTCAGTTTAGATGTACGTAGTACAAGTACAAATTTATACTTGAACAGTTGAACTCAGTTTGATTCGATTCAGTTTAAAGATTTTCAAATGGATTGAACAAAGTCGTAGTGACTTTAACCTCCATTTATATTTTCAAAACTAAGAAAAAAATTAGGAAACAAACCATTGTTCATAGTAGTAATACCCCTTCTATCTATGTGGAGTAAATTTTGTTGGTAGTTGTTGAGTACTAAATGCTTTCTTAGTCTCCTATTTCCACTCCATATATTTTGGATGCATTGTAGTTATCAACTTTCTTTCACAAGAATAACCATTTTTGGGAAAATATTGAAAACAATAATTTGGATGATTTATGTGATTCTCAACACGAGTTTGTAATACAACACGAGTTTGTAATGTGATTGATAACTCATAAGTTGATTAGTAGTTGATCAATTACCATACTTTAAAGTTTAAAAAAACAAGTTACATAGGATATTAATATTCATCATATATAGTGCAAATCTTTTGCACTTCTCTATACATTTCACAGCGTAATTTTAATAATATTTTGCCTATTCAAAAAAATATATATTCATCATATATATATTTATTAATATTCAAATAATATATTCACAAAGTCCAATAATTCACAAACCTAGAACTAACCAATTTCTTCAACAATGATTTAATTAAATATATATATGATAGGTTTTTAAAACTCCTTGTACTTGCGGATTCCTATAAACCCCCGTAATTTTATTTTGATTAAATAAAACTGCCTAGTACTTTTGTACTAGGTTTATCCAAAAAAAAAAAAAGAAAGATAAAACCGCCTGATAAAGTAACTGATTACGTAGCGACAAATACAGATTAAGGCTCGGATCTTTTCAACTTAATTCAACTCCATTCATTTCAATTCAGATTGATTCAGTTCCATATATATATTGAGTACAGGAAAAGAAATTGTAATAAACATTATGTAGACAACACACCAGACTAATTGACTGATTGGCTCCTATTGTGTTACAGGTTACCGTGCCCACCCGAACGAATTGATTCATTGGATTCTAGATTTATGCGCGTTTACATAATTTCTCATTAAAGTTTCTTTTTATTCATCAGTCAAGGCAGACTCCTCCAAGCAAACAGCCAGACACCTCAGTACTAGTAATTCGAAAAAGCTGCCTCTAATAATCTAGTTAGCAGAAAATTCGGTTCATGATAGATTCACTCCATATAGATCCTACTGTATTATGTGATATATGAGAAAGTTCTTACACGATGCTATTGGAAGAATGGTGAATGAAATTACGACTTCAATATTATTTTATACTCCTCATGATGGAATCAGCTTCTACGCGAGCTTCCTAATATCTGAATAGATTGAGAATTTCAAATAGAGGTAGGTTATATAAATTATCTGATCCTTGAAACCTAATCCTTCTTAACTCAGAGAAGAAAACGCCATAACCATTTGAACACAAGCGAGGCAAAGAATATAGAAAACAATCGGAGGGTTGTCCATCTCATTCAATAAGCATGTTCCATTGAATGTCGAATACTAATGTTAAAAAGAAACTCTTCATCCACCATGACAGAGGGATCATATCCCTAGCGGTTCAATTTAGAGTTTCCCTATTTGATCTGCTCTAAGGGTGGTGGTGGTTCAATTTACGATTACTACTTGATCATCCATAAGGTTCAATTCAGCATGTCTCCCCGACCATTTGTACGGTGTTAGGGTGGTATTGATATGTACGAAAAGAATGAACGCAGAAATTGAGATACACTCATTCACCAAACCTATATAGTGACTCAACTTCATTGCCTTAATGGTTTCAATTTAGTAAAGATTTTTGGAGAAAATTCCATCCACATACTCTTTCATGGTCATTATCACAACAAAAAACCCAATCCACTAATCTTATACCAACTAGAGACCTTTTACTTTTTCACATTCCTTTGATTTTACTTTTTTCTTGTGAAAAAAAATAATATTGTTCTAACTTGTAGTATAAACTAAAATTATGTTGTTTGAAAATTCGAATTAATGTAAAAGTATTATTTATAAATTGATTAAGATATTCTTTTTCCAATCAACACACTAGACCGTGGTCCCTGTACCATGACCCAATTTATCCACGAAACCAAATGGTCTCTTGATTGCGCGATTTTTTTTAGGGGTCACTCTTGATTATTTCTCAATCTTTGTGTGCATACACAAATAGTGAAGTTGATGATGAGAGGACATAATTTTTTACCATCTCAATACCTTTCACGCAATTTATGTCATAATTAAATGTGACCTAGACAAGTCGGTTAAACATACTATTGTGAGCACGTATTCAAGAATCACGATATGGTAAACCAATCGATCGAGGTAGTCTATTCATATGAGGCCCAAGTTTCATCAAGTGAGGAAATCATGGCTTGCCTTGTTCCTTTCACCGTCCTTGCTCTTTCAATACTATTATGCTATATTTTCCTCATTTACTAAACTGAGCAATCTTTATTATGAATTTATGGGAGTTTATGTTAGGTGGAACTATTGAGAATGACATCCACTGTGCAAGATTCATCCCATGGTGTGGCTTTCTCAAGTGGCGCATAACTCACCTCCAACTTTCTCTCTTTTTAGTACTTATACCTCCCCTCAATAGTTATCCCCATTATATTTTACATCCATCGTTAACGAGTATCATAAAATATTCTAGCTATAACTATCGGGGTAAAATTTGTCAACATCAAGAGACTTGGAGAACCTATGTAGGACAAATCAAAATAACGTATATTATATGCGGAACAGAGTAAACGTTATGTTGTTAACAAAAACTCATATATATATCTCGAATTGGAGTAGTTTTAAATTTAACACAATGTGGACTTAGAAGTTAGAACTTGAAATAATTTAATATGCATCATATCAGCTGATGAGTGAGATGTCAATATTCCCATAGCTGGGAATAATTTCTTGTTCCAATATCTGTAAATAAAATGTGAGAAGACAAAAGGTCATTGTAGACAGAATTTATTCCCAATGCAATGCCAATGTGGGAGATTTCTTTCCAAGGAATCTATGCGACGGTCTAGATTAAAACTTTATTTAAAACCACAAAGAACGCATGCTTTATTCAATTATTCTTTTTTTGAATCGGCAAAATAATATTATAACGATACTTAAAAATATACAAATAAGTGCAAAAGATTTGTACTAATAGTCTAATCACTAGTATGTACTAGTATTCTATATTTTCTGTGTTCCCGCCCGGCTCCTGCAGTAACGTATAGTTCACCTTAATTTTAATTGTATAAGATTCAGTTCAGGTCCGTTTAGTTGTACGTAATACACTAGATAATATAAATTTATACTTGAATCCATTAAGTCCATTCGGTTCAGTTCAAGTCAGATTTATTCTGTTAAGATGAATTGAACAGGTTGAACAGGCCTAAGAAACTCAGGATATACAGGTAGATATACAAAGATTTCTATTCAAAATTACGACAACAAAATTCTAAAGACTTGATATACGACACGGCTATAGTTCTAGTTTCAATAAGTTTTCGTATCCGACACTGGAATAAGTAGAGTGAAACTCTATCGGCCACATCTCAGACTCCGGGAAACATTTCCACACACGGCTACACAGCTCATGGTGATGGACCAGAAAGTTGAATTTCCTGTTCTTTTCTGTCCAAATGAATAAAAGGATTGAATATTTACTACTAGTACTAGTTCTAGTTCATAGTATACGTTATAGATTAGAACAGGAAAACTGTAAACCAAGACTTCCATCACAGAATTCAATCTTTGACCAAATTAAGTCCATTTACTCCCAGGCAACAAATTGGACTATGAATTAGCACAAATTTATGTTCTAGAATTAATTTCAGTCATCTAAAGCTTTGAAATTTCCTTCAAGATCAAACAACATACTCCTCCAAGTCCAAGTCAAAAGCACATATAACATTCCTTCAAAGTCAGCTCTCTCAATTCTCAAAAGTCATGTTTTCCATGCGTTTTAAGTACATTAGCCTGGCCCCTTTGACCATCTAAGCACCTGTAACCCGTACACCGTCGTACCTCAAGAAATCACATATATTGCGAGTTACCCGAGTTTCACAGATTAAAATCACGCAATGACCAACCTCGTTTCGAGAACATAGACTGTTATCCAAGACACATTTCTACAACTAAATAACGTAGAATTACTTCTCAAGCCAACGATATAGCATTAGACACACGGCTTAATATCTCCTCTAGAATATGTCATTCCAACAATGACCATCATTCTGAATCATGTTTACATTTGCACTGGACATTGATATGGTCAGTTAAAGTATTGCAACCATAATATTCATTACAAGGCTGCAATGCAGTATAATAAGTACTCTATAAAATATGTAATAACCTCCAAATTATTCACATGATATCAGGCAAAGCATAATATCAACCTCCAAATTACTCACCTCCAAATTACTGTGATTTCTGGGTCAATGAGATTCAAACAGAAAACCGCGTTCCAAGAGATTAGACAGAGCAGTCCTCATTCTATCGACGGAAATTGGTTTTATTATGACTCCGCTCATACCAACCCTCCTGCAGTTCTCTTTAATTGTCCTGTCACCGCTCGCAGTAAGTGCTACAATAAGTGGACGATCGATACTGTTTGAGAACTTCTCATGTAATCCGACGGCAGCTTCGAAACCGTCTCCACCAGGCATGCTCATATCGATGAATACCACTTGGTGTTCATTAGTGACACGTCTCACACATTCTTCTCCCGAACCAACAGCTAATACATCACATTCAAGATGAAGCAGGAGGCCCTTGGTTATCATAAGGCTAACACTGCATACAAGAAAACAAAACAGAAAAGATTAACATTGTTAGAGTTGAATACAACGATTCAAACCTCAAGCTAGAAAACTGCAACTTGATCAACATAAAACGTTTGGTATGAAATTCTGATTTGAATGAGCAATTTAGTGGAAAACTATATTCTTGCTCTATCACTAGTACTGTGCCATAATCGGAGTGAAAATGAAAATGCAGCCAGACAGAGGGAGCACGAAGGGACAGTTCTTTCTGTCGAGGATTTAATTTCTCTAAGCACTCTCGCTGTTATCAAGATTTAAAGAATCAAAGGGAACGTAAGAACAATGTCGCGACCGATGTTGAGCTTAAGTAACACATTCAGGTTTCTTCCTTTCTTCTCTCGGTGGTGGTGGCAAAGTGGAAAGAGCAGGGATTGTAAATTACAGGGGAATGAAACATTACTCAAAAAAATGTGCAGGGAAGTAGAATTTTATGTTCACGGGTCTAGAATACAATCCCACACCATCTCACCAAAAATGTATTTACTCTTCTCACTAACTCTTTTACACAAATTTCACTTCAAGCACTTAATTGCCCTAAAAAACGTATAAATACATCACACCAAATCAACCTTATATGTCTCAGTCTCTCTTACCTACTGCTAGATCCTGCAATATACTCCTCTATCACAATCAAGGCCAGTCCAACTCAAAACACCGGCAGTCAAGCACATTCCATTTAGATACATCAATAAGTTAAGTTGGTCACAAACAATTATCAAACCATTTAGCAAATAGCAATACATTCCTACATGTTATTTACTTATTTAGTTCTTGCGAGAGGCTACTTAAATATATACTCTACTCTTCAGATACATCAATAAGTTAAGTTGGTCACAACTAACCTATTATCATCCATCACCACGACTTTGAGGCCCGGGAAATTGGACTTTAATTGGTTTACAGATCCTTTAGGAGCAAATATGTGTTTTGACTCATTAGAGCGTCCTGCATATCCAAGTTTAGCAATAAATACAGCAGTGCATCCCTTGCCAAGACCTTCACTTTCAATGAAAATGTGTCCTTCCATGAGATTAACAAACCTGACAGTGAAAATAAAGGTTCGAACATTAACTAAGAACAAAAGAAAGCAATATTTAAGAGAAAGTACCCCAAACAACATGCTACCTCTTACAAATTGCCAGACCAAGCCCACTGCCACCAGCATTTTTGGTAGCAAGTGGCTGATTCTGCACAAACTTATTGAACATCATTGGAATCTCCTGTGGGTTGATCCCAATACCAGTATCTTTGACCTAAACATAAAAATGTAGTGTTACTGGAAAGTCTAGCAAAAATTTTTTTTTTAAACATAAATAAAAGTAAGAAAGAAAGACAATCAACCATTTAGGAATTCACTTGGGAAAAAGTAACAAACCTCTACACGCAAATAGAAGTGATTCTCACTCGGCATTGGAAAAAACTCGGGGGCTCGAGGATCCCTTAGAGCATCTCCCTTTGCCACAAAAGCAGAGATTGAAATGCCACCTTCTTTTGAGAATTTTGCAGCATTACCAATTACATTTAAAAGAATTTGCATCAGTCGTTTTTCATCACCAACAGCATACTCAGGCAAGTCTGGAGACAAACTCAATGTTACATATAACTTCTTCACAGATGCTATAGGCCTTATCAAATTTAGAGCCTGCACGACGAAGTAGACTCCTTTTAAGCAATGCTCAAGGAAGAGTTGCCGAAAGAAAACAATTTGTTCCAATTTCATTGCATAAAAAATTAAAAAGCAATCTCTTTATCATATCCATACCTCACTGAGAAGTGCATGGAGACTAAATGTGTCTATATCAAGTTTAAGGCTACCATCCTCCAGCCTTGAAAGATCCAAGACATCGTTGATAAGAGTAGACAAAAGGTTGCTGCTCTTGAGGATTGTTTCAACCATAAGGCGTTGCTCAGGTGTTAGTTCAGTTTCTAATAGCAAGGATGAGAGAGCGATTATGGCATGCATTGGAGTTCTCATTTCATGATTCATAACGGCCAAGAAATCATTTCGAGCACGGATAGCTGTCTCTGCTTCCCTTCTTGCAAAATCAAGGGCAACATTTTGATCCATTAGGAGATCCCTAGCCCTCATAGACTCTTCTAATATTGCAGCATGTGAAAGAGCAACAGCAACCTGGTTTGGGAAAATTAAATCAAGTATTCAATGAGTGCCGCACATGAATTCGGATAGAGGATTCACTTTCACAAACGAAAAAGTTGTGAGAGAATTAATAGAAATAGTTTAACAAAAACACTATATAAAAGCAGAAGAAAACAGGAAAGATCTTATGCACATCAATACCGGAAAGAATGTAAGTCTCATTATTTTCATTCTTGTTGAATTCCTTATATGATCACTGTCACTTGCATTAGGTGAACTCTATCCCATCTTACTTAAACTAGCAGCTGGCAAGCATACTAAATAATAAATATTATGGCCTCAGCATTTTATTGTTTCCCATTGTATATTATATTTAAATGCCTGATGTGGATGTACACAGAATAACTAACTCAGCCAATTAGATGCTATAATCAACAAAGATTCTAACAACACCAATAAATTCAGTCATCAGATAGCAAGAGCACACAATTATAACGAGACCTGCGCTAGAACTAACCTGGTCTGCCACAACTTCAACAAGCTCCAACTCATGAACATGCCAAAGCCTGGCACTATCTGAAGGGAGCATCAGAACCATCAAAGCATAGCGTTTTGTTGAGAGTTCAGGCCAATCATGGATCTGGAAGTTCGATAGATGCAGGAGAGGGACACGTACGGCAACCACCTCCCCTGGCATGAATTGTCCAGCAGGTCTAATTCTAGCTACGGGTGAATTTGGAGAAATTTGTACTGCACGATTAGTACTGAAGACTTGATTAACAACAGGCAGTTGTATGGGCACACTAAATCCGACTGGGTTTTGGTGACGCAGTGTGTATGCAAGCTGAAGCTCTAAGCCTGTACGTGTTGGCATCCATAAAGCACATTCTTCCAAGCCCAAAGTTCTTCCCAGTTCCACAAGAGTAGTCTTTAGAATAGTATGCCGATCAAGTGTGCTTCTAATTTCATGAGTCAACATTCTAACATGTCGACCAGTCTCTTCCTGCGTTCGAATCAAGCCCACTTCTCTATCTAGCTCGGCAGCCTTATTTTTCAAGAATAACTCCCTTGTTTTGACACTCAATAGGTCAGGGATAATATGCACTAGCATAAGTGCAGTTGCACAGGACACAACAGCAGTCAAAATTTTGGATGTAGTCATGACGATTGCGACAGTTCGCGAGTGCAAAGTAAATGTCCATAAATTAATCAAATGCGTTGCGCCACAAAGAACAATAAATGCACCAAACTGCACAAGAACCCATCTGTAAGGAAACACAGCAGATTTCTTCACGAAGTATATCAACTCCAAAGGGATTGAGAAATACGCCAATGCTATAAAGAAATCTGATATATATTGGTACTTCATCAGCAATTCACCAGCAGACCATGGTGGCTCGATACAATTGCACACCTCCATGCTATTTGAATTACAAGAGGCCTATTATTCCTCGTCTATACACCTATAATGATTAAAAAAACAAGAAAAAAATAAGAGGGGTGAATTTGTATATGGAATAATAATTGCCAAGTATCTTAGAGGTGAAAATAACCTCATAACATACAAATTATTCAGGGACAATATGAAATGATTGCCAAGTATCATACTACAGGCGTGCAAATTATTTTCCAACAAACTCATAGATTGACATATAACATGAGTGATGAACTAAACATCATGCCGAATTACAACACACCATGTTAAACAAAACATCAATAGTTACATCTTACATTCGAGTACAGAACTGCTTAACATGTAGCTTTTCTCGTCAAAGTAAGAAAAAGTATAATCAAACAAAATATAAAAACTCAAAACACCACCAGGCTACTCCCTTACACTTAGTACAGGAAATTCTCAGTTTCTCACCTACAAATTGCAACCACTGAGACAAATCAGTGCTTATCACAAAAACCAACTAAAGTCCATTGCCCTTTAAATATACAAATAGCAATATCATCTTGATATCCTAAAAACACTTCCATTTTAGCAGCTGAACCACTTAAATTCACCTGGCCTTTGACCATCCCAAGAGAAAGCTCATTATCCACCAAACCCTAATTCCACAATCTTCAACAAATTCACATATTATAATCCCTAACACACATGAAATTACAGAGCAAGCGGACCAACCAAGGCAAGCAAATCATAATTTCACACAGTGCTGAGAAAAACAAATTTCATACTGAAATGAAGTAAATGGAGAGGAGAGGAAGCTTACTAATTCAGCATTACATGCGAAGCAGAGAGCGAGGCTGGGAATTTGATTGCGAGGTTTAAGAGCTGAGCGGTTACATACCTATGAAATCAAAGAAACAAATAAAAGCAGGAAAAGTGTCGAATATTATAATAATGGTAAAATGTATTGTCCTGTTGCTGAAAATAGAGGAGAGAGAAAGAAAGGAAATGTCTGAATGCAATGTATTGCTAGAGAGAGTGAGACAAAAGGTTTCCTTGCTGCTTCTCCTTTACAATATTACATGATCCAACTCTCACCTACAAACCACTACTTGGTTTTCTTTTTAAACTACACACATCTTTGACTTGTGTGTGGATTGTCTTCCCAAGTTTATCTCTTCCACCCTTTTGCTCACAATGTGATGCTATGCTATGCCCTTGCAGTGCGATTAATCTAGTCGAACTCTGTCAGCCATTTCATGAGATAGGGTGGTTCTAGCGGCATCAAATATAATGTAACTAATGACATTTTTTAGATTTGTGAAACTCGATCTCAAGATCTTAATTAAGTGAAATTAGTGCAAGACAAAAGTAATTTTGAAGGTCTGTAAAAAGGGAAATATGACCCGAATGTTATGTTTCTATATCGAAGATGTTGAAGATACTAGGCAAACAACCTGACAACGAAGTGCAATACCGTTGGTAAGACAGTTCTCTCAGGATTCGAGTCAGAGTAATGGAAAACCATTATTGTTCCTTATTTTATAGCTTCAAAAAATCTAGACCCAACCAAAAATGCATGAAGATATGAAGTCGGATTAGTCCAATCTAGGCCTAAAGCGTTACGGGTTTGGGATCCATTTCAGGCTTCAGCCCAACCAATAAAATTCACAAGTCCAATTTAAAACATTATTACAACTTCAGCAGTAGGCCGCTACGAGTCCAGAAAAGTATGTCATTAAAATCCTAGGGGTTCGGTGTAGACTTCGGTGGTCTGCATTAGGTTCCCTTAGGCCCAAGTATGAAGTGGGTTTATTCTACTAAGCATAAGCAAATATGTGGGAAAATTACAAAGTGCTTGTCTTATGATGAAGACTTTTAGAAAATTAATTAAGTCGTTCAAAATTTGTAATAATTTGTACATTATGTTAAAATGTACAAACTCTTGTGTATATTTTGGACAAATTAGAACATAATTACAACTCAAATGTATAAATTTCTGATTAAAATCATTTCTGTTTAAAATGTACAGATTATTGGTCAACTTAACGCGTGTTACTATTCTGCATTTTTTTGAAAGTGTTGTTCGTAAATAATGGTAGCGGCTTGTATTAATCCTCCCAAATATGGGACATATGAAGGAGTTAGTAACTGATGTTTGACTGTATCACATTGATAGCTTCTGCTAACACAAAGTTTAAAACTCGTAACACTGTTCAAAAGTTGTATCAAAATCATTAGGAACAATACTACTAACCACAATATATCTCATGAATTCAGTAAGGAACACTCCGTAAAGTATAGTAGTTAGAAGAGTATAGATAAATTTAGAGTAATGTTAATGAGATATGCAAAATTTGACAAGACATGAATCTTTGGATGTATTGACTCAAGGATTTATATTCCACACATGTCATCACTCATCTCATGCCTGGAACTGTTGATCTGCAGGTTTGGTAGGATGTCTTCTATGAAATATTATAGCAGTTAAGTTACCGTGTTATGGATAAATGGAGAAGCTAGGTTGGTACTGCATCTCTTTGCATCTTCATGGGGCTTCACCGTATTTGAATATGTGAGCTCATATTTCTTACGAGTGCTATTAATTCTTGCAGCCAGGTCCTACGATCTGGCTTCTCTCTTCTTATATCGGGTGTACCCGGGGCTTATGTAATTTGACATCGTCCTCTTTACCGCACAATGAGGTACCCACTGGATCTGCTATTTTTTAAAGGGTTTTTTTTTAAAAAAAGATACTAAAATTTTGTATTTTTGGCATAAATAAGACTCAACTATTTATTTGGCACACAAGGTACCAAACTTTGGTTAATTTTGCACAAAAGGTACTTCGATTATTTTTATTGCAGGGATGAGTATTTTTAGGCAATTTCAATTTCTTAAATCATGTTATACACACTCGCGTGTGAGTCAGGAACACCTAGTGCTAAATTTTTCGTTGTTACACATCAACTTCTTCATTTTCTTTTTGATTGGCTTTTTTTGTTTACCTTCATTATCAATTTCACAAGCTTACACCATAAGTAATATACATGTCTACTGAAGTTTGAGATTAAAATTATACTATATTGAGTTCCTCCGTCGATCCGTGCCAAGAGTCGAAGCTGAATTCACAAACTGAATTCTCGCACGATGAACCAAACTCTAATTCAAGAATAGAGTTCTTGAATCTGGATTCTCTACTGAAAATAATAATGAATGTCGTGTGTAAAAAATATAAAAAAAAGTATTTAAACACTAAATAGGAAAACAAATCCTCGCATCACTTGGTTTTGGGCATAGTCCACTGTATCGACACGCAGGTCCATTGCGCGGCGCACTGAATACTTTTCACAGGGGACCTGCGACGCGCTAATTGCTAATTTCTGTCGATTTCCTTTATCTTGCATGGATTGGGAACCGACTCTGGTTCTGACGTGATCGGTTATGCTCGTGCTCCATGCTTTCGATCCTTGTCTTCAAATAATGCTGGAAATTCATCCATTTATGCACCGAATCCATAAAAAACACGAACAAACTTAAAGACACGACGAGAAACGAAAACGCATAAAAACTACACAAAACAATACGAACTTCAGGATAAACATGCGTAAAAGCTAGGTAAAACGAGACTAAATTGATGTACAAAAATGTTATCATCACATAGCATCACTTTCAATCCAGAAAAATTGTTATCAGACAGGTGTAAGCTAAACAACCCCTGTTACTAATTTTTACAATGATTTCACTTGTTGTATATGGTTCAAAATAACCCGTAGTAAAAACTGAGGTTTATTGAATAATTGATAGAAAGCGCATGAGTAATTGATATCTATAAATCATTTAGTATCCATGACATTTGTAAGTTTGTTGAAAAGTTCTATGCAGCAACTGATTTTACTAGGTAGTCAAGAGAAGTTGCGATTAAAGTACCAACTAGAGCTTTTTGATTATGACATTCACAATAATGTGCAGTTCAAACATGTACCAAGTATTTCTGAATTGTGCCAAATTTAAAATGGAGTCTTGCATTTAAAAAATAAAATAAAATTAAAGGTGGAGGAGGAAAAAGGTTGGGTGAGTTGGGTCAAATTTCGAATTTGTTATAAAGCTGGGGTTATCATTCAAAATAAAAAAAAACATTTAGAGGAATTTAAAATAAAATGACTTAAGGTTTGTTTGGTTTGTCTGCAATGGAGTTTTTAAATTTTGAATTTTTGGACTCAGATGTAATTGATGATCTAAATGGATCCAAGTGTAATTAGAGCATCTAACCAAGGGTCTAGATGTAATGGACCCAAGAAAAAAAAGTAGAAAAAGAAAAATCCACCAAAAAGGTATTGACTGGACATAGTTTTTGTCTAGTGCTCTATTGATGAATATTGAGAGGGAAATCACTCGGTCTTTTGTTGTTGATTCATTTACAGATAAATTTAAAAAGATGAAAACGCGCAAGGTTCAGTTAAAAAGAAAGACAATGAACTAAGGTGGAGATTATTCTTGAGTATTCTTTATATATTTTGTAGATGCTATTTTGTTATCATTGGAATTTATTGGAATATTTGGATGCATTGAGATCCACATGATCATGTTTAAGTGTTAGGCTGCATTGTTCCGAATTTGTGTAGCAGTTTATATAGATTTATTGAATGAATGACTCTTTGCCTTTAAAAAACCCACGAGAACCATCACAATAAAAACTAAATAGACACAATAATCAACAACAACACAAAATTAAAGAAAGAAACATATATGAGCCAAACAACTCCAGTGTTGCCATTTCACTTCATACTTGAAGCACTTTCACGGATGAAGTAGCCATGTACCCAAACCTTGTATTCTGCCAATCGGGTTTCTTACTTCTTCTTCTCTTGCTTATGCCTCACAAGCACCGCAGACCGGAAGAGACTCTGCCAATCTGCTCCAGTATATCATAATTCCCCATCACACAAACGAGTCCTCAAACAACAGCCCCAATATTTTTGATGTGAAACAACACTTCAATACTTCTTTCTTCAAGCTGCAATTAATATAAATAAGCACAACCCACATGTCAGTTAAGCATTACAACAAATTGAGTAAATCAAATTATTACAACTCACACCCTCACGATTTACTGTATTTCAAGAAAACGATTTAACATTTTTGTTGAAAGAATAATATGAATATCCTTAATAAAAGTGTAAGAATCACAAAAACATAGAAATCAATCAATTCTAAAGGTATTTATTGAACTAAAAACACTTATTAGTAGTATCTTTAGCTGAACAAAAGAAACGATACATGAATTTGAAACAAAAAAAAAAAAAAAATACATGAGCTAAATGCACCTTTAGCTGAACAAAAATGCAGATCTTTGGAGATGCAGCACCAGCAGGTGAGGTAAAGAAAGGAAGCGCCAAGAAGAAAATAGAGATGGATTTTTCAAATCGAAGATGAAAAATGGGACATGAAAAGAGTAGAAAAGAGAAGAGTGAAATGAATACATAATAGAGAGCGAAAATATAAATTTGTATCATAACAGTAGAATGTTGTTTGAGTTGATTGAAATACACTTTAATTTGAATTTGAAAATCTAGTCTACTACCCATCAAATGCGGCAGTATGTGGGCAAATCAAGGGCTAGTAAGCTTTCAGCTATGACGGTAGGAAGCTTTGAGCTTGCAGAATGGGTAAGAGTACAATGGTCATTTCACCTATGAATAAATACACTTTTCCATGAATTATCGGTTTTGGTAGGAAGGGGTCTTGATCATGAAATTGGAGTCCCAAGTAGTCTTTAGTTGTAGTTTTCCCTAGGTTCGTGCATAATTTTGGTATTACAACTTTATAACTCTTCACATTGCTTCAAAATTTAGATGAAAGAAAACGTTAGTCCCGACAGGATCATGTAGTGAATGTTTTTGATATACATACTGGTCAAGCAAAGGAGATACATTGTGAAGTATGTCATGGTTACTACTCAGTTAATCGCATGTAGCAAGATAGTGTTACTAAAAACAAGAGTATTTTAATGTAATTAACTATTAGTTTGCTCCCAGTACAAATTTTAAGTACTTTGTGTGGTAATGGTTTCCTAATGAATAAAATCAAATTATATCGTTTTAAAAAACATCTGAGTGTTTGGGAGTGGATCCGAAACTAGATACGAGTTGAGTTTTGAAAAAAACTGGATTGTAAATAGTAACTGGATTTGAATTGAGTTTTGAGTTTTTGTGTTTGGGAGTGGATTGTGATTATAGTAGGGATAATTATTATATTTGAGTAGGTTGTGTAAG